>JASCZW010018354.1:0-15575 GCA_034211315.2 Aedes japonicus | reverse complement strand
GGCATCGTAATTTTTACTTAAATTGCGATCGAGCAAATAAGTTTTTTCTTAAGGATCTCACGACTTTTCCATGGAGCTGACAGTTGGCAGTTCCAATCTGGAGTTATAATTTAGAAGAAAAATTAGTAATCTCCATTTACCTATATAGTTACAAGTATTCCACTAAACAGCTCAAACCCTCTAGGATTCAATCTGGAGTTATTTTGAGGCTTTCGAGTCGTTGTCATGGTTTCCTGTACGTTATGAGCGGTGTTTCAAGGAAAAAAACAACGCTTTAGCCAGCTTGGTGTTGAAAATTACAAGAAATAAACTTAAATGGTCACCTTAGGTGCGTATTTACTACTAATAAGGTTTCGAGTATTTAATGTTAAGGACCTGAAAGCCATTTATAAACAAGGACTTTAAATGTCGATTTCTCTTGAAACTTAAATCACTCTCGTGAAATAAAAGCAGCATATGGTAGAAGAATGCTAATTCTACCACAAGGAGTAGCTGGATATGGTGGTATTCTCGTTATTCGTGAGTGATCAACGTTTGAAGTCATTGTTTACAAACGGCTTTTAGGTCTTTTTGGTCCTATTCATTAATTACTGGTATTCTAACTGTTTCTTGGTACATGGTTAGAACTTTTCAACTCGAAACAATGCGATGTTTATAGTTTTAAAACAAAACATACGCCCACAACTCGATTCACTGGTCGATCTTCTGATTGTTCGGTATTCACAGCTTCGAGCCTCGTCTAACATCATAAAAATGCTTCCGTACATGGTCAAAACAGACGATAATTCCTCGCATGTCGAACACAAACATCTCCCAGATACGTGCTCGATGCTGCTACCGTCTTTGCCGCCAATATTGATGAATCGATCCAATTCACAACACGGCAAAATGTAAACAAAAGACGGCAACAAGCTTCTGTTTTTTCTCTCTCTCGAGTGAATCACCATCCTTGCGACAGAGCGACCGACTTCCACTTAGTCATTCATGCACGGTAGTCACCCGTCTAAACGACAAGCAGCTGCTTCATTCAGTGTTCCGTCCCGAGCAAACATCAACAGGAACTTTAAACTGGAAAACTGAAAAGCAACAGCACCCTAATAGATGCTGCATGTGCTGAGTAATAGACGAACATACATACATATATGGATGCGAGAAAGGGTGGCATTTCCGCGATGTTTCGAGACAAAAGAAATTTGCAACAGAAACAGTTGAACACGTGTCCAGTCGGTTCTCTATTCGCTTTGCCGTCGCTTTGAACTTTGACGTTATCGACAAATGTAATTGAATCTATCCTGAATGGTTCTTTGTGAACTACAGCTGTCTAGTTCACGACACATTCCACTTAGTGGTGCCGTCTGACAATTTATCACTAACCTGAAAAGGGGTTAATCGAAGACTCTACATTGACAAGTTATCCCCGCAAAGGTCAACCCCAAATGGACTTCCCTTTGGGAATGGCCGAAAAGGGAAACCTCCTTCCGGAAACTGACCGTAAAACGAAAAGTCACGTCAAACTATTTCCCTTTCCGGCCACTCCGTCGCGGTCAGTAGGGTTTCCTCCCAAATGGACCGGGCCAACCCATTTCAAACAACAAAAACCGATAAATTTAAAACTTTACCCGTCCCGAACGGGCGTCACATCGTGTCTGTTTTTAACGGCAAACCGTGTCGGGTTGGATGTCATCATCTAGTTAGATGCCTGGTTATTGTAAACATGACCGCGGAACGGGTGGTAAACTTTCCAGGACAAGAGCCTTTCCAGGACAATCGCCACCAAGACGCCAGCTTCGACAAGTGACCGACCGACCGACCAACCAACCAACGCCGTGCGCAAATATTTGCAGCATCAGGTTTGCATATGACAGGAGGGAAACAATTTTTCCCTGTTGCGTTTGTTTGCCGACAGTCCTACTAAGGTATAAGGTTAACAGGAAAGTCAAACACTGTCAGCGAGATTCGCTAGATTTGGGAAGGTGAGTCGGCTGGCCGAGGTTGTTTGAGGGGTCGCAACAACTTTTGAATAGCGAAATAGGACACGTAAATATTGGTTGACGGTTGGTTTCGCTGATATCCGGTCCTGATGAGCAAGTGGGTGTGGCAAAGGTCATCGCTGCACGTGCCAAATTGATTTTTAGTGCTTTTGTGGTGTTTATTTAGAAAATGTGATATTCAGTTGGTGGTGCTGTGTAGCACTTTTTTGATATCAGTTAATACTCGGGGATTGAATCGTAAACTAAAGCCTGTCCACGTTAAATTTTGGACACCAAAAAAATAGCAGCAAACAAAATTTACACTTAATTCAACAAAACCGATTGTTTACTTCACAACAATAGAGTTATATCTACATTGGATACAGTTGATTAAGATGTTAATCCTTTTTTCACACCCGCCATCAGCTTCCGTATGGTATCTTCAAATACGCCCGCCTTGACAATTATCCATCTTCTCTTCAAATCATCGATACCGTTTGCTTTCTTCTTAGTTTCGAAGAATTTCCGCTTAACTAGAGCCCAGTACTTTTCTATTGGGCGAAGTTCTGGACGGTTTGGTGGATTGGCTGTTTTCAACACGAATTTGACCTCTTGGACCTTATACCATTCCAGGACGGATTTCGCATAGTGGCAAGTGGCCCAATCATTCCAAAACAGAGCCTTAACGGTAGCAACCGCTTTTTCAGCCATTCTTTCTCGTACACGTCCTTATGAGTTGTGCCGGTAAAGACGAAACTTTGATATTTTCGACCACAACTACATTGATAGGCAAAATAAAGTGCCCACCTCATCATATTTTGAATTTCTTCCATTTATTTGGTTCAAATTAAAGTTAACACACTGAAGCCTTTTTTGATATCTTATTTTTATATTCTTTTCAAGTTTCAGTCGTGGAATATTAATAAAAAAATGAGTTCGCCTTAAAGAACTAAAAAATCAATTGATATTAAAAAAAAAAAAACAGTGACAAAATAAGTGCCCACATAAAAAATCGATATGTTTTCGATAAGTTTCCGTCCAAAGACCCCTCGATTGTTTATACTTTGATATTTTGACGTGTTTTGAGGCGAACGGCTTGACCTGGTGCATTTGTGCACGTGATCGTGTTTTATTCAGTTGAAAAAAAATGGAGAACGTAGTGATTTCGAAAGAAATTCCCTAGTACACACTAAGATTTTTTACAGAAATCTGTAAAATTATACTGAATTCTCAACAGCTGAACGTTCGGTAATCCGATTCAAAGGATTTTGGTAAAATTTTTCAGATATCTGTAAAAAAATTACCGGATTTCGGTAAAATTTTACCGAAATCCGTAAAATTGGATTACCGAACGTTCAGCTATTGAGAATTCGGTAAAACTTTACAGATTTCTGTAAAATAATCTGTGTGTGTATATTCGAAAATCTGTGATTCGTGATGCTCAAAAACGGTGAATCGCACCGGGCTGCCCCGAGGAAGTACAGTATTGGCAAGGCAGCCGTTGGGAAAATTCTTCTGACACAAAAAACGTTCGGATCAGTGGTGGACACCAAGATCATGCGCGAAGTCAAAACCCAAAAGTAACTGTCCGTGAGATCCAGGAAACCCTTCACCTATCATTTTCTATTGGATAAATACGACTTTACGCCTAGTAGGTTTGGTAGTGTAATACAGAATGAAGTTTTTATCCTAGTACTAGCTGAACCCGGTACGTGCGCTGCTACGCTTGACACTAAATGAAGGAAAGTTTAATGTAACTGGCACTTTTAGGGTTTTTTTTTCGGAATGAGTTTTTTTTCTTGAATAAAGGGTGTCCACGATGAAATTGACACACTATGAAATTGCTCTAACTCTTCAACCGTTGGGTAGAATTTAATGAAAATTTGGGTGGATTTAGTTCATAGTGCATAGTGAAGCTGCACCTAAGCCGAAGTTTTGTCCAGAAGGCCAAAACTAAGGCTGGGCTTCGAACGTTCAAGGTACAAAAGGCCCTAATCGCGACGAGAAGCAGAACAAGTCCGCCAAAACCCGTGCCAGGAAGTTGTACCTCAACATGCTGACGAAAATTGAATGCTGCATCATGGACGACGAAACATATGTGAAGGCCGACTTCAAACAGATCCCCGGCAACCTGTTTTTCACGGCCAAGGATAAAGTTCAGCGTTCCGGAGCATGTCCGCACTCAGAAGATGTCAAAATTTGCGAAGAAATTCTGGTTTGGCAAGCCATCTGCACGTGCAGGAAGCGGAGTGCATCTGTCGTGACCCAGGACACGATGAACGGACAGGTGTACATAAAAGAGTGCCTCGAGAAGCGGCTGCTTCCTCTCCTGAAGGCCCACAACGTCCCAACAATCTTCTGGCCGGATTTGGCCTCATGCCACTACCCAAGGACGTGCTGAAGTGGTATGCGGACAATAAGGTCAATTTCGTGCCGAAAATGTTCAACCCTCCCAACACTCCGGAGCTCCGCCCCATCGAGAAGTACTGGGCGATTATGAAGCAGCACCTTCTTAAACGACCTGCTGGTAGTGAAGACAGTCGAGGAACTGAAGAAAGTATGGGTTTACATGCAAAAAACGGTTGATTCACAGGTTGTGCAGAATCTTATGGCCGGGGTTAAGGCCAAGGTGCGGGCATTTGCGTATGGACTGTAAATACAATACGAGTAAAATGGTAAAATGAAGTTTAATAGTTATTTCTCAATCCCTGAAAATTTGATGGCAATCGCATGAAACTCGAATTTTGCGAATCAATTTTGTGTGTGGCAATTTCATCGTGGACACCCTTTAAGCGGGGGTTCAAACTTCTATCAAAACATGCTTCTTACCCAAGAAATACACGTTATGTGTTTAAGTATCCTGGGTAATTCTCATTTTTGGTAGAAATTTGTGCTTCATTTGTATGGGAGCCCTCCCTTCCAGAGGGGGTGGTTTATCAAACTACCATACAATGATTGCCTTCAAAACCCCCCACATGCCAAATTTGATTCGATTTGCTTGATTAGTTCTCGAGTTATTAAGAAATTTGTGGCTCATATGAATCAGAGCCCTGCTTCCTGAGAGAGTAGGGGTCTCAAACAATCATAAGAACCTTTCCCAGCCCCAAAAACCCCTTCATATAAATTTTCACGTTGGTCGGTTCAGAAATTTCCGAGTCTATATGGGTCTGACAGGCAAACAGACAGGCAGACATTCATTTTTAAGTATATAGAAATCTACCCTCCAAAAACCTCCACATGCCAAATTTGGTTCCATTTGCTTGATTCGTTCTCAAGTTATGCTGAAATTCGTATTTTATTTGTATAAGAGACCCCTCTTTCAGTAAGCGGAGGAGTTTCAAACCACAATAGAAACATTTCTTGCCTTCAAAAACCTCCACATGCCAAATTTGGTTCCATTAACCTGATAAGTTCCCGAGTTATTCAGAAATTTGTGTTTCATGTGTATGGAAAACCCCCCACCCCCGCCTTTTTCCAGATGGCGGAGGAGTTTCAAACTTCCATAGAAACATTTATCTCCTACAAAAACCTCCACATGCCAAATTGGGTTCCATATGCTTGATTAGTTCTCGAGCTATGCACAAATTTGTGTTTCATTTGTATGAGAGCCCCCATCTTACAGAGGGCGGAGGGGTCTCGATTTACCTTAGAAACATTTCTTGCCTTCAAAAACCTCTACCTGCCAAATTTGGCTCCATTTACTTGATTAGCTCTCGAGTTATGTAGAAGCTTTTGTTTCATTTGTATGGGAGCACCGCCCTCCAACCTAACAAAGAGAGAGGAGGGGTCTCGAATTATCGTAGAAACAATTATTGCCTTCAAAATCCCCGTATGCCAAATTTGGTTCTAGAGTTATGAAGAAATCACAGTTTCATTTGTATGACAGCCCCCTTCTAGGAGAGGGGAGGGGTCTCAAACCACCATAAAAACATTTTTTTCCTCCAGAAAACCCCACATGCCAAATTTGGTTCCATTTGCTTGATTAGTTCTTGAGATATGCAGTAACTTCTGTTTCATTTGTAGGAGAGTCTCCCTTTCTAGAGAGGGAGGGGTCTCTGACTACCATAGAAACATTGCTTGCCTCCAAAAACTTCCGCATGCTAAATTTGGGTTCCTTTGCTTGATCAGTTCTCGAGTTATGCAGAAATTTGTGCTTCACTTGTATGGAAGCCCCCCTTTCCAGAGAAGGGATGGGTTTCAAACCAACATAAGAACCTTCCGGTGTCCAAGACGAATCCAACAAAGCAAAAATCTTGCCAAACGGTCCTCCCGCTCGCAAGTTAAATCGTGACAAAGGAAACCCCAACTCATTTTTATTTATATAGAAGATAGATAGATAGATCATGGCATACTATAATTCAATTACCATACATTAATTGTTATGTTATATATTCTCCGTGCGAGGAGAGAGTGAACAACAATGTTTTTGGCTAGAATGACTTAGTCCGTGCTTCGACCTACCCCGCAGTGGGATGTTAGGCAAAAATGTCGTTGGTTCGAGTACCACTGTACACATGCCCTTTTCGCTCAATTTTCCTAAAAACATCTGTCATATTTCCGAGCCTGCCGCACACTAGCGGAACTATCAAAACTTTCTCTTCATATCTTTCATTCTAGCCAAAAACATTGTTGTTCATTCTTGGTGCCTCATGGTGATGAGCGAACATCTCCTTCTACATTATAATTCAATGGTTATTATTCTATCATCCCCCTTAACCATGAATGTCTCTCATCGCGAGGGCCTTGCGTCCGTCTTCAAACTTGTTGATCGGTAGTGCCTTGGTTAGCTGGTCCACTTCTTGATCCTCACCAGTTCCAGTTCCAGCTGTATTTGTTTCTCTTCAATATGCTGCCTTACAAAGTGATGTCGAATGTCAATATGTTTGCTCCTTGATGAGAAACCGGTTTCTTTTCCCGCCAGGTGAATATAGATAGTTACAGATTCTGTGCATCCTGACAGTGCCTGTCAAAAACCTCTCCACCAAATGGCTTCCTGTGTGGCAGATGAAACTGTCATATACTCAGCATCCGTCGTCGAGAGAGCAACCGTTGACGACAGTTCCAGGCAGTTGGTCCTCCAGATTGCATGAACACATATCCAGTGATAGACCTACGGGTATCGGGTCAATGCCCCAATCCGCATCGCAATAGCCTACGACGTTTCCATCACCTCGTCTGTTTCACGTCAATTTCATTTGTTGCGTTCGTTTCAAAAATCGAAGAATTCGCTTCTCCGCTTCTTCCAGGGTCGTCACAGAAATGGCTTACAGCATTTACAGCAAAACTAATATCTGGACGAGTTCCTTGCGCCAAATATTGCAAACCGCCCACCAGCTCTCGAAATGGAACCTTCTCCATCTGTTTCCGCTCTTCTTCTGACTTAGGACTCATTTGCTTGTTTAGTTTCTGCCCTGAATCCGCTGGCGTTGTCACAGTGTTGCATACAGTAGTACCGAATCGTTGCAAAAGATCATTAATGTACTGCTCTTGATCCAGCCTTTCTACGCCATCTTCTCTGGTTACACGAATTCCGAGAACTTTGTTGGCTAGCCCAAGTCCTTCATTTTAAACTTCTTGGTTAGCTGCTGCTTCAAATTCTCTTCCCAACGCACGTTGTAAGAAATCAGGACATTTGTACCTTTAATTTTATAGTAGACAGCTCGGTGTCCAGCTTCAAATTTCAAACTCTGCTGGCGTGTTCGAACCCGTACAAAGCCTTCCTCAGCTTACAAACTTTCGTTGATGCCTGTTGATTCACGAACCCTTCAGGTTGTTCCATAAATAGTTCCTCTTCTTCTAACTCTCCCTGCAGGAACGCCGTCACCGCATCCATCTGCAGTACTTTCAGGTTCATTCTACCTGCTAGCGACATGAGGTAGCGAACAGTAGCATATCGAACTACAGGTGCATAGGTCTCATTGTAGTCCACGTCTTTTACTTGAGAGAAACCCTTGATGACTAATCGGGTTTTGAACCTCTCCAACGAACCATCTGAGCTGGTTTTGATCTTGTATACCCACTTTGACCGTAAAGCCTTACGTCTAGCCGGTGAACTCGTCAGATCCCACGTGCAATTTTCCTGCAAGGCGTCATATTCCAATTGCATTGCCTCTTTCCTTCCACCGGTCACTGTTATTACTGCAAATCGCCTCTTGAAACGTATGTAGTTCATCAAACCTGTATTAGGACACTGAACAGGTTCTCGGCATTTTGTGGAGTCCATCTGAGGACGTTTTCCACCAAGATGAGGAACGAACTGCTACCTCCTTATTTGAAGGTTAGCGTCCTACTAAGCGGATAGTTCTAAGCTGCGTAATGAGTCTGTTCGATCCCCTGGGCCTTCCTACACCATTCACGACATACGGGCGGGTACTGATCCAAAATCTGTGGAGAACTGGTTGTGAATGGGATGATCCTATTGACGATGAGTCTGGACAAAAGGGGGTAAAATGGACGAACTATTTGTCGGTGGTGGAAACGGTAAACATTCCACGATACCATTTTGGTGATGGCAAATCAATGGAGTACGAGTCAGTGCAGCTCCACATTTTTTCAGATGCTAGTGAGTCGGCCTACGGCTTTGTAGCATATATTCGAGTCTTGGCAGGAAGTGTTCTGAGGTGTTCCTTGGTTCAAGCCAAGGAACTATACCTCGTTTGAAACTAATGGCAACAGTACTCGGGGCTAAGATGGTGAGCACAATTAGGAGAGCCACAATTCGGAAGTCAAGAGGGTGTTTCTATGGACAGATTCGCGGACGGTTTATTCCTGGGCCGTGTCAGATCTTTGGAAATACAGGATTTTACAGGACTTTTTTACAGGACTGCCTGGGAGTCGGTGACATTCTCAATCGAACGATGGCGTCTGATTGGCACTGGATACCAACGAGGGTCAACGTAGCAGACGAAGTCACCAAATGGAATAATGGTCCTCAACTTGGGTCAGACAGTCGTTGGTTCAAAGGCCCGGAGTTCTTGTACAGATCGGAGGAAAAGTGGCCGACTCACTGGTAGTAAAGCCGAGCACAAAAAAAGAACTTCGAAACATTTTTATTCCACGATTTGGAAAACCCGGAGCAATTGATAGACGATTGCAGATTCTACAAGTGGAACGTGCCGGTGCGAACTTTGGGGTGTGTACGACGTTATGTAGGAAATCTTCGCGGAAGGCTACAGAGGAAGCAAATCGAAGCTCTCCCGACTACACTTAAGATACGTGGAACAGTGCAACGTTTTATTCCAGCCAAAGAACAGCCGTTGACGCAAGGAGAGTGCTTTGCAGTGGAAATCCGAATTCTTCAACAAACTCCCGTCGGTACATTTCTACCCAAGGCTGACAAGGATAGTGACTTGCACAAACTCTCGCCAGTTACTGATGAGTTCGGAATATTGCGTCACGAGGGCCGCACGGAGGATGCAGACTATCTCCCGTTCGAAATGCGTTTTCCGATCATACTGCCAAGAGGACATCCGATCACACTCAAGTTATTGGAACACTACCATCAGAGACTCGGCCACGTGAGTCGAGAAACTGTTATGAACGAATTGAGGCTGAGATTCTACATCCCGTGCATGAGATCGCAGCTGAGGAAGGTGATGAGAGCATGCATGTGGTGCAAATAGCACAAATGACAGCCGAGAATTCCGCGAATTGCACCACTGCCTGTTCATTGGCTAACACCAAACTTGCGGCCCTTCAGCTTCGCCGGGGTGGACTACTTCGGCCCGATAACAGTCTTAGTCGGTCGTCGCTCAGAGAAACGTTGGGTATCTTTGTTTACCTGTTTAACAAACAGAGCCATCCATTTAGAGGTGTCACATAGCTTGTCCACACAGAGTTGCGTAATGGCGATTCGTCGATTCGCTTGCCGTCGAGGAATGCCGATTGATTTTTTTTCCGATAACGGAACGAACTTCGTTCCGGCATGTAAAGAGGACACAAAGAAGATAAGTGAACACTGCAGGGATACCTTTACCGATGCAAGGATCAGATGGAATTTCAACCCTCCCTCGGCATCGCATATGGGTGGGGCGTGGGAAAGACTCGTTCGTTCCGTGAAGGAGGCGATGAAGGTTTTCGATGACGGAAGAAAGCTGACGGATGAAGTTCTGCTGGCCACCTTAGCTGAAGCCGAGGATTTGATTAACTCCAGGCCGCTGACATGCGTTCCGCAGGAATCAGCAGAAGCAGAGGCACTAACGCGTAATCATTTTATCCGTGGTTGACCATCAACCGGTGAAGAGGCATGAAAAAGGACGACAGGAGAAGCTGAAGCTTTGCGTGACAGCTATAAACGTTCACAGTGGCTGGCGGACAAGCTGTGGCAGCGATGGTTGGAGGAGTACTTGCCATCGATAAACGTACGTTCGAAGTGGCATTCCGATTCAGAGCCGATCATGTTAGGGGAAGCGGTGTACATGGCGGATGGCAACAACCGTAAGTGCTGGGTGCGTGGCGTCGTACAGGACGTGATCAGGAGCTCCGACGGGCGCATTAGGCATGCAATGGTGCGTATAACTAAGGGGCGAGTTACAGGGAGGGGCTGTTGAGGCACCGCAAGCTGGGAACACTGTGCAAAATAATTAACACATGAACAGGAACAAAACAACAATACCTTGATCAAGTATAGACCTTGATCCAGCTTTTGATCGGTACGAACGGTGAAAATATCAAAACAAAAACAAAATAAATCGAATTGAGAAGTGATTGTGAAATGAAAACTTAAATAGCGGGTGAATAATAGTCTAATCACTTTGAGGTGGCCCTGTAGAATCTCGAGTTCCTCCGCAAAAGTGGTCATAACCAATTTTTTACCATAACCTAGCTTGCGACAAATCAAACTTTATGATTTAGCAAAACTAGGTCTTCGGAGGACATCCTGAGAATTCCTAACCATACAGGCCACTTAGGGAGATCTTGCGGGATCCAAATTCCTCCGAAAAAGTGGCCATATCCGAATCTTTACCAAAACCTGACTTGCGACACAACACACTTCATGATTTTGCAAAAATTTGTCTTCAGAGGACATTTTGAGGGTGTCTGGCCACTCAGGGAGGTCATGCGGGATTCGAGTTCCTCCGGGAAAGTAGTCATATTGAAATCGTTACCAAAACCTGACTTGTGACATATCAAACTGCATGAGTTTGCAAAACTTTGTCTTTGCATCAATATCCTTTTCTATCCAGGTTGAATCTGAATCCGTTATGCTTGAAGTATCAGTTTTCGAGTCACTCAAAATTTTGTACTAAATATACTCAGTAGCAAAAAGCCGAGCAAAATTTTGCTCTAAATAACTGCCATATTCAATGCTCTGTAACTTTGTCAATTATAAATATTTTTGGCTGAAAATTTGACAACACTATAAATAATGTATAGACTTTAAATTTCATGTTGATAAAATGTATAAACTTGAAGTTATCGTAACATATATGAAAAAAGTCAATTTTGGACATAGCAATTTCAAAAATCCGTATTTCTGTGAAAAATTTAGGTAGCGTATTCAAAATTCTTCCATAGCTTAAAACTGTACGGAAAAAAAATGTGGTCAAAATTTGAACTGTTTCCATCAAGTGGTTTGGACTACAGCTGGCATCAAAGTTGACGCACCAACGTGAGTATTTCCCATTTTCACCCAATATTGGCCTTGCTGAAATATCGGTGCAAAATAAAAGCCGAGGTGAATTCATCTTCTTAATACACATGATTTTTTTTCTGTACTGTTTTAAGCTATGGAATAATTTTTAATACACTACCTAAATTTTTCACAGAAATACGGATTTTTGAAATTGCTATGTCCAAAAATGACTTTTTTCATATATGTTACGATAACTTCAAGTTTATACATTTTATCAACATGAAATTTGTCATATAAGGTCTGTACATTAGTTATAGTGTTGTCAAATTTTCAGCCAAAATATTGATAATTGACAAAGTTAGCAGAACATTGAACATGGCGTTATTTAGGAAGTGAATCTTGCTCGGCTTTTCTTTGCACTGAGTGTAATTAACACAATAGAACAAAACAAAAACCAAAACAAAAATTTAGAATTGATGTAACCATAATCTGTACTATATATTAAAAATTTAATCACATCAGTTTGTATACTTACTTGCTGTGAGCTATCTGATAGAGTTCGATTCGATGTTCATATACAATAACAATCTGAGATTTATCAATTTGAAATTGCGAGATAAGTTTGCGAGAGAGAGAGAGAAAGAGAGAGAGAGAGAGAGAAAGAGAGAGAGAGAGAAAGAGAGAGAGAGAGAGATAAAAGATAGGAAAATATACATGAAGCAGTGATTCACCTTAATGGAACATCGATTTCATCTTTGAAAAAATCGAGTTTGTCAAACATCGAACAGAAAAGATCATATGAAAACAATCGATTTATCGAGGTAAAAATATCGATTCTGCCAAAATCGCATTGACATCGCCCATTCCTACTGGTAGCAAGTCACTTTTTAGTGACTTGGTCACTTTTTTCGAGGCGATCACTTTAAAGTTCCTTTTTAAGGCCTTTTAATTAAAGTCACTATTTTTAGTAATTAGTCACTTTTTTCAACTTTTTTTGGGAATAAATTGGGCGATAATGAATCATTCTACTTTCAGTGTGTAAAAAATGAAAGATATAGTTTAGTATATTATTTTAATTTTCGAGCAGTTTAATCTCAATATGCAGCGCTAGCAAAAACAGAGAGACCTTTTTTCTTAATATTAGACTTTGCAGTCGTTTGTGCTGTCTTGTTCTCCCCCACGGGAAACTTGTAAACAGCGCGCAGTAACGGCAAATATGACTTACTGCGCGCCGCGTTTTCAAGATTTTTGTGGGAGAGAACAAGACAGCACGAACGACTGCAAAGCTCAATTTTTCGGATGCGGATGCTCAGTGTTCGGATGCGTATCGCTCGCTCGTGGTTTCGCACAAAATATGAAGTGAATTTCAAACTCGAAATCTGAAAATATTGTCTTTGCCATTTCCGGTCACGTATATTTTTCGTAAAAGGTAATGATTTTCTATGTTACTTTCGTGAACCAACTACTTACTAGTTTATGTTTTAGACAAAAATGGGCAAGTGTGCATTTGGCATTGAATGGCTGAAGAAAACCGATTCGAACGGCTGTCAGATTTCAGATTGGGCACGAAAATATGAATCTAAAATTTGGCAAGCAGATGCATTTTT
The DNA here is from genome assembly GCA_034211315.2 of Aedes japonicus. Taxonomy (NCBI): domain Eukaryota; kingdom Metazoa; phylum Arthropoda; class Insecta; order Diptera; family Culicidae; genus Aedes; species Aedes japonicus. The sequence continues at coordinate 2,424 of JASCZW010018354.1, read as the reverse complement.
ATACGAAGAATGTTGTTACCGTTTTTGAGCTTTGTAGGTTTTACGAAACCCTCCGAACGAAGTGATTCAAAAGTGCGTGAAATTGGACCCACCTCCGTACATCTTCCGTTTATGTTTAAAACAAATTGATCAGTGGCGTCTCGTGAGAAAATTAACCAATTGTGCACTTTCTTTCGAACCCGGACGTCAATTTTGACAACAATATGTTGCTCCATAGTTCCTCTTTTGCTGAGTCTCTTGTGATACGCCACAAAAAGTACCTTGTCAATGTCCCGAAACAACAGAATAAATTGCAACTAGCCAGTGAGTAAAACTTCTCTCTGCAGACCACAAAGTGCACAAAACAGACACTAACTCATCGGCAATCAAGTTATAGGGAAAAAAACATCTACAAACGATCCACGTGTGGTATATACAGGATCTGGTGCACCATTTGAAGTGCCCAATCTGCGAGTATTAACGGAGTATTAAATCGATGAATTTGATAATACATGAAATATACAATTTTAGACTGTGCAGTGCACGAGGTGCACATATGGACGAGACGCCACTTCTATTTAATTGATAGACAAAAACTAAAGGGCGATACGGTCAAAATTTGGTCAATATCAACTTGACGTATTTCTTTCAATTTTGCATTTAAAAAACCTGAACACCCCTCATTTTGAAGGTGTGTGTGTGTAAAATGTTGCTTCTATTTTGATTTTGGAATTCACTCTTCAGTTGTCAAAATGCCGTCCAAGCAAGAAGAGCAGCGTATCAAAATTTTGCTCGCGCATCGCGAAAATCCGAGCTACTCGCACGCAAAGTTGGCAAAATCGCTAAAAGTTGCCAAATCAACCGTTACAAATGTAATTAAAGTGTTTGGGAACGTTTGTCTGACAGCCAGGAAGTCTGGATCGGGAGAAATCGAAAACCGGAAGTCGCTGAGACGACAAAGAGAGTTGCCGGTAGTTTCAAGCGAAACCCTAACCTATCTCTCCGAGATGCCGCAAATAAGCTGGGTGTATCGTCTACAACCGTGGATCGAGACAAAAAACGAGCCGGACTATCGACTTACAAGAAGGTAATGACTCCAAATCGCGATGATAAACAAAATACGACGGCCAAACCGCGATCCCGGAGGCTGTACACGACGATGATGACGAAGTTTGACTGCGTGGTAATGGACGACGAAACCTACGTCAAAGCCGACTACAAGCAACTTCCGGGACAGGAGTTTTATACGGCAAAAGGAAGGGGAAAGGTAGCAGATATTTTCAAGCACACGAAACTGTCAAAGTTCGCAAAGAAATATCTGGTTTGGCAAGCCATCTGTACCTGTGGCCTGAAAAGCAGCATTTTCATAGCTTCCGGGACTGTCAACCAAGAAATTTACGTGAAAGAGTGTTTGAATAAACGTCTGCTGCCTTTCCTGAAAAACACGGTTGTTCCGTACTGTTTTGGCCGGATTTGGCATCTTGCCATTACGGTAAAAATGCCATGGAGTAGTACGCCGCCAACAACGTGCAGGTGGTTCCCAAGGACAAGAACCCTCCCAACACGCCAGAGCTCCGCCCAATTGAGAAATACTGGGCTATTGTCAAGCGGAACCTAAAGAAGACCAAAAACTGCTAAGGACGAGCAGCAGTTCAAGGCAAACTGGCTTTCTGCGGCGAAGAAGGTGGACAAGGTGGCTGTACAAAATCTGATGACAGGGGTCAAGCGTAAGGCCCGGCAATTCGGATTTGGAAAAGCGGAAGCCTAACTGAATATTTTTCCTGAATTTTATACTAATTGAACTTGAAAAAGAAATTTAATTTGATTTTTTAAATAAACGATTTCACCGATTTACACGCGTTTTCCCTTAACCAAATTTTGACCGTATCACCCTTTATGGTCCCTATATATTTATGGTTTGGTGCCTTCAACTATCGAAACACAACGATCATGCCATTTTGAGGAAGATACAATTTGGGATATTATTAAAATTATTGAGTATTTATTAGATCCTTCGCCTCACCCGAACGATTTGATTTGAATATTATCATTTTATCACACCGAAAAGATCTGACTGAACCATTGGGTAAATTTGTAGGAAGTTATATGATACTATTGAGTGACTATAATAAAAACCACTCATGACAAGCTTGTGCCAAATTCTTCGACACGCGTTGCATTTTGCACAAATCAGGTAGAACGAGCTCGCTATTCGTACTCAGCATGAGTGTGGTTGCTTTACGGATCAAGGATGCTGATGAACCACCAAACACAAATTAATTATTTCTTTCAAATCTATTTTTCATAGTCACTTTTAGTAGCCTTTTGAAAAATTTGGTCACTTTTTGGTCCATTTTTTTACAAATTGAAGTCACTAATTAGTCACTTTTTTCATCAACGTAGTCACTAAAATAACTATTTTTAACATCGTTGGTCGCTACCAGC
>JASCZW010018353.1:0-15568 GCA_034211315.2 Aedes japonicus | reverse complement strand
GTAATTATCAAATGTTGTTGCTTGACTTCATCAACCAAACTTCGATCATTTGAGTGATTAAGCTGCGCTGAAGCTTTTGTCCGACTTTCTCCCTGCTCACCTGTTTCAGACTCTAGAGAATCCTTTTCTTCGATGGGGCAGGTTCGTCTTGGTATTCCTATAGCTGCTTCATGACGATTTTTTCGTCGTTCAACTCCTTTTGTAGCATCCATTTGATGCACTAGTAAACTATTTTGCTATAGCTAAAAGTTACCGTATTGTTGCATGGCGGGCGACAGTGAGATAGGTTATTCGCTGCCTTGACTTGCACACTAGCCTTTAATCCCAAGTTTGATCTTCTAGTGTTCGATCGTCGTATCGTAAAAAAATTTCCAGGGGAAGTGCAACAACAACGTAATTTTCCCTTGGTTCCTCTGGGATATCATATCGTCACTCGTTGGAGGACACTTTACGAATGTTAACGTCGTAGTTAAGCAGCGTCAGTAGTCAACGATGTAACTGGTTGGCAATAATAGCCTTCTTGGATCCACAAATATTGATAAAAGTGGCTTTTGATCGGTGAAAAAGTTAGAATAAATGTTGAACTCGATGATACATGGACTCCATTCTTTAGCATACGGTACAGGAATCTTTGTGTCTGTTTTGATAAGGTGTATTATTTTGACAGAATATTTGAGCAGTTATTCGAGTGAAGTTATGTTTTGATTCATTCTTTCTTAGAACTGAGTCATATATATGCATTTTCTTCTAGAAAATGCAGCCCCTGATGTTACTGGACCGATAGCTGCGATAGCTTTACTGATTAATGATTGATAATTTTGAACCGAAGTGCGATAGGAATAAAAGTGTTGTACAGGACTTGCTTGAATTATTGAAATGATCGCCGACAATCGGAATTCCACTGCCGAACTCATGCATCAAGAGAATGTTGAAGTTCATCAATTTTCAACAGCGCTCAATAACGAACTAAGCTCGAAAATGATGGACGTTGTTAAAATGCAAACGAACGACTGCTTCTCAGGACAAATATTGATGTCGCATATTCTTGTAGACATTGCAGAAGATCCTGTTGATGGTTAGAAGTCTCATGGATTTGTTGTCCACTTTCAACTGCATATTTTTTTTTAATCAGTTCGTTTATTTGTTAGGCTCAGGTGTGTATAACACTTTGCAGAGCCGATATTCAATATAGTTGTTTTATAAAATTTTATTTTTTGATGTTAGTAAAAGTGGGATGCCAATTACTCGTGGCTAGCTCGAGGTTAATGGGTCACATTATCGTTTGGAAAGGGCTAGGTAGGTAACTTTTCACCTGCATATAAGCATAGGATAAATCGATTAAGTATTAAGCCTCCATTAACTCAGCCGAATTTGTCCGGGTCGGGTAGAGGATCAAGACTCGCTTCAAACACCTCGATGAGTCCAGTCGAATATTCCTTCCAAATTTGCTTCTTGTTCATTGGGTTGGGTCGTATCGCAACAATTGGAACGAACACCAGTGGAATCGTGTTCTACCAGAAAACCGGATTGGCGTTTGAATAAAAGTCTTTCTTTTATTCCTAATGAATCACCGAAAACCGGAGGTTTGCTGCCTTTCAGTTGCTGGATCTCTAGATCCGTTGGAGACTGATGGGATGCCACTAAACAGAAGATTGTTTGTTCGTAAGGTGTTATATTCGATAAATTAGAGAAATGTGTTCCTATGAAGGAAATTGACGATGTGTTCCCTCTTGACGATATCTTGGAGGATGCACAGCAATTACAAAGAGGACCCGCTAGAAGTTCGTCACAATCCGAAAAGGAGTATTCGCTGCGAAGCGGATAGTACGAGTGTTTTTTGTTCGGATGCTCCGGAATCATATCAGGATATTCGTGGTCGAATTGGTGAAGCTGAATGGATTCAAGCTGTCGTGTCCCAGACGGAAAATGGTGTTTTGCAGATCAATCAAGGAGCTTATACTGAACGTTTGTTGGAAAATTATGGATTGGCTGGATGTAATTGCTATCATATTTATTATAATTTTTTAACATGAATTCATATTTGCAACCGATAGCATATAATTATTTATTTATTTATATAATTCCAACTGATTATACATCTTATTGAAATGTAATTGGGAAAAAGCCATGTGGCGTAAAAACCCCCTATCTTTCGTGGAATCAGTCGTCTGGTATCCAGTATGTAGTATTTGTCAGCATTTCCGAACTAGCTGCTTTCCATCCAACTACGCTGAATCCGGTTACGGAAGGTCTCAGCGGAACAGTTGAAGTCAAACAGAGCGTAGAGTTCATTAAAGCGCGAAGACATGAATCGAATTGGATCGTGTTGGCCGTCGTTTGCAGCACGGGTTCCGAGCTGCAGAAAATTTCTTGTTCGCAGAGCTCGTTCAGGAGCATAGATAGATAGTTCTGCCAGAATTCCTGGAGAGTCCAATTTCACCTAGCAGCACTTTTGCCGCGCAGACTGCTTGCGTGACTGTACGCCTATGTTCCTACGTTTCAATACCCAAGAGTGAGCAGAACAATGCTTTCAGACAGATGGGATCACGAAACTCGTCGGAGATCTTAAAAATGAAACCGGGCTGTTTGTTGGCTTTGGTAATCATATCTATGTAGTGTTGTCTAAATGGCAAACCAGAGTCAAGCGTGACTCCAAGGTCACGAACAGTATCAACTTTTAGCAGAGGCTGGTTGTTTATTTTGTAATCAAATGCAATTGGGTTCAATTTTCGATGGAATGTGATATTGAAGCATAGATGAACAATCAGTGTCAGGAAATTCCTGGAACACCAATCTTCAAAGCTATTGACCAAGTGCTGTAGTCGTAAGCAATCAGCGCAGCATCGCACAACCACATACATTTTCACATCGTCAGCATAGAACAACCTGTAGTAAGGTGGAAGTATCAGTCCAACCTCGTTGATGAAAATGGAGAACAGCAGTGGTCCCAAGTTGCTGCCTTGAGGTGCGCCCGACATACTCGCAAATTAGTTCGATTGAGCTGAGCCGATCTTCACACAGAGTACTCTGTCCGTTAGGTTCGATTTAAACCAACGAACTGAGTTATTTGACACGCCAAGATTGGCTAACTTTGCAAAAAGTATAGCATGGTCGACCCGGTCAAAAGCAGCCTTGAGATCCGTGTAAACAACGTCGACTTGAGATCCAGTTTCCATATTCCGGAGACACGCGGAAACGAAAGGTGCGAGATTGGTTGAGATCGATCTTCTGGGGTGAAATCACATCCAACAAGTCGTAGACGATAATCTCGAAGACTTTTGAGCAGGCACAGAGTGATGTGATTCCTCGATAATTTTCGACATTTTGTTCATCTTCTTTCTTGAAAATCGGGAACATGAACGAAGATTTCCAACATGTTTGATATTTTCCCTGGCGTAACGAGATATTAAAAAGCTTCAAAAGAGGAATCGTAAGCACTGCAGAGCAACTCTTTAGTACACATGAAGGAATTCCGTCAGGGCCAGCCACGTTTGAAAGTTTCAGCTTCTGGATTGCGGATTCAACGAGGTCTGATGTAATCGCAGGAATATTGAAGTCGAACGCATCTCTCGGAGTATCTCTAAGTGCTTCGCTGACTTGCTCTAATGTTGGCGTGGTGTCATTGAATGCACTTTTGAAGTGCTCAGAAAGGAGATCACATTTGTCCACTGGTGTGCTGGCGATTCTGTCGCCAAGATGAATTTCAACTGGTAGCCCATTTACTTTCCTTTTTGTGTTCACAAATGACCAGAACAGCTTTGGGTTGCGCCGAAGGTTAGATTGGATTCGTTTTGAATAATACTTGTAGAGAAGACGATTGTAAATTCGGTATTGGGTACTAGCTGAAGAACAAAATCTGATATAGCCCGGGACGCATCCTTGTCAAAAAAGTCTACAGCTCCATCGATAGTGGAGCACGAGTCAAGGAAATGCCAATTTACTTGGGATAGATATTGGCTCATTGCGGTGAAATCAGTTCTTCGGAAGTTAGATTGATAATAATCTCCAGCGCAGGATGATCGGCGCCGAGGTTAATTAAAGGTTCGGAGGCTGCGACAACAGTACATTCCATGACGGCAGCTTCATTTACCAATACAAGATCAAGCAGTCTCGGAGTTACGATTTGACGTTGAATTTATTTGCGTTAAATCATGAAGGTTGAATCCATCCGTCAATGCACAGCAGACAGGTGGTATATGCAAACGAAGAACGTCAATTGTGGGATGACCAATCATGGGAACATTCCAAACCAACCCAGACAGACCAACCCAGACCAAACCAACCCAGACATCGCCAAATAGTAAGGCGCAGTCGTTGTGATCTAACCGGGATAACACAGCGCCAATCGAACTGATATGGTTCTCAATGCTGCTCAAATCAGATTTCCTATCGGGAGGTAAGTACATGGCGCCGATACTTAACTTCCCATGTGGAGTTATTATCTGGACCCATAACTGTTCGAGCAAAGGGTCAGTGGGAGTAGGATCCAGGCCTATTGGAAACTGCTATCAAGACGCCACCACCACGAGATTTGGTGCTATTTATGCGATTACGATCATTCCGCAAAACTGTGAACTGATCTCTAGATAGTTGAGCGGAATGAATTTGGTCATTGAGCCAGGTTTCGGTGAGAACTATTACGTCGACGTTCAAATCGACGGCAGCTAATTATGAACTGTGCTTTGAAAGCTTAGGGACAAGATCCTAAAGCTAGAGCGGATTTCTTAGCAGAACCAGGTAACTCATTCCAGAAGCTGAATTTCAAATGATCACGTACTATATGATGAAATTATTGTTTTCAAACGATCACGTATGATGAAATTATTGTGCTTGTTCGGCAATTGAAGAGAAACCAGAGTATATTGTGCTTGTTTATATTCATAAAATTTGTCTCACAATGTATTGCTCTTAGTATAAAGCCTAAGACGTGAGAGCGCAATGTAGGAATATTCAAATGATATTCATCATTGAATATCATTTAAACAGAACAGTGAATATAACACTTTATATATACCAGTTAGGGCAATACACTATTAGACAAAGTTGTAGAATTAGCCAAGAGCTATAATTTCAACATAAACATATTCATAAATTCAGTTTTTGAAACAAGTTTTACCGATAACTACGGTACGATAACTATGATTAACACAAATAAACGAAATGACATTCTACAGCACTGGTCAGAAGTAGTAGTTGGTGCAAGTCACCAACCAGATGCTCCTTAGATTGCTTTGTGCTGCTGCTTAGCTTTGTGCTGTTTGCCTGCTGCCTTGCAGCTGCCGTTGGTAGTTCAACGTCAATAATGTATTAATAAGAGTAAATATTCACTCGCTGACGATAACCGGAAGTGCAAAATATGCATTGTTACATCAGAGTATACCAGGGCTGAATATACGTCGGTCTAAAAGCTGTTTCAAATAATGCACAGCTTATATTTGTGAGCTCGTTTGCGCAAAAGACAAAGACAATTATTCAAACGTTTATGTCGTTTATGTTTCAATCTCACCCACTAAATGTGAAACTGAAATCGAATTACAGTATATTTAGGGAAATTGCCTTTCCAAGGCAAGCTAAGCCGAGGTAAATTTTCCTATTTTAGGCAAGCTAAGCAGAGTCCACTCTTTTATGAGTACTTTCGCAGCGTCGTGCATCTTCCGTTTTTGTTTGTTTACATTTGTTTGCTCCGTAATTTTCTAGCTGATCTGAGTGATACTGATGTCAACTCTACTGCAAAATTGAAATCAACTGTCAATTCAATCATCAAAAGGAATCGTTTCAAAAACACCAAAATACCAATATTTTGGTGATCGCTTGAAGTAGACTTAAGGCGGATCTACAATGGAGGAGCGCAACGGCGAGAGTTTTTGACAGTTAGTCCATATATTTTATGTCAAAAACTGCCGCGCCGCGCCGTTGCGCTCCACATTGTAGCTCGGCCTTTAGCATGGGCAGCAAAAACAGAAGCAAGAAGATCTTTCAACAGGGTATCTTGCCAACAAAATTTAATAAACTACAAAAAGCAACTGGTGATCTTTCAACGACTAAAAAGAACCGGAACCTGGTTCTCAGTAGGAAAAGAAAACCGACAGCACCTGGTGAAGACTCTATCAGTAACGACGAATTACGAATCCTCGGATCGAACGTAGTCAAGAACATTCTCGAGGACATCAACAACATGTGGATGATGAAACCACCAAAGTTGAGGCCATTCTCAAACAAAAGGAAAAACAAATTCGGCAGTGCGCCGTCAGAACTGAGAAGCTAACTAAAACTCTCTCTCGGAATGCCAAATAGTTGTATTTAGAAACACAAGGATATATTTGAAGCAATGTCACCAACAATAAAGTTTTCCGGCACTCGTGATATCGTCATCAATTCGTCTTTGGAAGGCTTGGTCAGCTCCAAGAAGGACAATAACCCAGTTCGGTTGAAGCAACTAGTCGTTTATGCAATGCACAGTACTTTTAAGAACTTAAAAAAGAATTTTCACTGATGCATCGAAGGAGGCAGGCAAGTGTGCAATCAGTGTGTACATGACATTTCAGAACCAAAGGATCTCTCGTTGGCTGAAAAAAGAAATCAGTATTACGACTGCTGAACTCATAGCTATTGAAGAGGCGGTGAGTGTAATTGAAATTCTTGAAATGCATGATTGCGTAATAAAGGGTGTTTCGGTCAAAATTTGGTCGACTCAATCTTGACGCATTTTCTTTCATCGTGCATTAAAATTTGTTGCACACCCCTCATTTTGATTTTGAGATTAGCACTTCAGTTATCAAAATGTCGTCGAACTGTTACCAACGTATTGAAAGTGTTCGGTGAACGTTTGTCGACAGCCAGGAAAGTTGCAAATCGAAAGCCGGAGGCCACAGCGACGACAAAAAGAGTTACCCGCTGTTTCGAGCGGAATCCCAAACTCTCCGTCCGAGATGTCGCAAAGAAGCTGGGAGTGGCGCCTTCAACCAACAATCAATATGCAACTAGCGACAGGTGTAATCTTATGGCAGGTGTAAAACGAAAGACCCGGCAATTCGGTAAACAGGAAGCTTAGTTGAATATTTCTCCTGTATTCTGTATTAACTGAACATGAAAAAAAAAAGAATTTGACTTATTAATAAAAACTTTGATGAACTCACACACATTACTGTTTGACCAAATTTTGATCGGAACACCCTCTATATACAGATTCAAAATCAGCGTGCATTGTGCTAAATGAGGTATTGAAAACCGGAACATCAATTGTCTACAATTGATCATCAATTCAATACCGTCACATTTCCCTCGCCGGAAATGATTTAGTGGATCAACTGGCCAAGTAAGGCCTAAAACAAGAAACAAATCAACTAGAAAATTCACTCTTAGCAAAAGACGCTTTACAATATTTAAAACAAATATAAACAGACAGAACCTGTTAAGTGGTACGAAAAGTACTCTAAATCAAAAGGAAGGACATTCTACAAAATTCAACCCATTTTTTTAGAAAAGCCATGGTTCATGGATGTGGACTTGAAAGGCGCAGACTTTTTCATATTTATGACGTTGCAGAAACGTTTGCAGAACATTCAATTCTGTTTTGCCCAAGATTCAACAACGTGAGAAGTAATTTTAACTTTGATAGTAGATTTTTAAGTTTGGAGGAAATGTTCAAGACAATAGACATTGCTCTTTATACGGAAATAGCTCGGTACGCCCGGATCACAAAACTGAACTTGTGATGACGTCTCTTTGTGAAACAGGGCATATAGTGACAGCATCTGGCCCTCTCCTTTTGAGCTGTCAGCGAATAGCTCAAAGTAGAAAAAAGAAGAAGAAGATTCTCTATTACTCGGTTGATATCGAAACATTGAAATCGTATTTTCGAATGATAGATGCAGGCGAATGACGATTTTGTAGAAACCAGATGATTATCCTACTAATGTTGACCAACTAATAATACGAGAAGAGAATTGACCTCCCGTTCAAATTCGAATGCACGCTGTATGAAAAATCGACATCCCAAAATCTAATCCCTATTGCATTGAAAAAGCCCTATAACGAGAATACATCATTCAGTAAGAACCTATCAATCGCTATCAGAACTGGTACCATAACGAATAAAGGATCAAAACCCGCACGCTTTTCTACGGAGTCACGGAAAAATATTTCCAGACTCCTTCAATTTTTGTGCTTCCGCTGCAAATTTAGCTCAACGGATGAAAAAGTGTAATAAGACCAAATGTAATGTCATTGAGTTGTTTTAAATTATTTATAAATCGCTAATGCTCTACACACTTTTGAAACAAACCTCATATTGTATATGGATGATTGTCATACGGATCTATCCATAAGACAATCATCTGATTTCCGAATGCAATCGAATAACATTTCAGACGATCTTCGGTAGTTGTTTGGGTTCAGTGTATGATTACAATCGACAAAATTATTCGTACACCCAAAATAAATTTCACATAATCAGTGGAAAATATCGACTAGAAATTCACTTAACTTTCATGTGATTCAGGAAGTGGAAAATGCTTTGCAAAATCAAGTGAATCTTATGTGTGCAGTGAAATGTATATGATTAGTTAAGTAGAATTTCTTTTTCTATGTGATAATCATGTAAAAGTCACGTATTTTAGTATTGGATAATATCTACTTGTGATTCCATTAGTAGCTAAGTGAAAGATTTTTTTCAGTGTAGTGCCGATACTTAAGGTGAAGCTGGAGGGAGTCCTTTCTCCTTATTAGCTATAGGTTAGGATATAGTTATCCATTCATGTTTTTGAGATTGAAAAGGTCGACAAACAAAACAAAACGCTCAAATTGTATTGTATATTGTAGTTGTATTTCAGGTTTGTGCTCAGAAAACTTCGTAGTGATAGGGACTTGATCTCGTATATCCTTAAAGTATCCTCATGAGCCTTTAGGAAAGAATATGTAGGTCTAATAAAGTGATTCAGTTGAACTTTCTGAAACGGAAATCCACATAACATCCCTGCTTTGGAATTCAAAAATACTTCACGAAAATTTACTCGCCACTACAATCGCAACATGATGACATGCAAATCAATCACTACATATAATAATTTCAACAGATTACTATATGTACACGTAGACATGCTTCAACCGCCGCCCTAAGTATCAAATGGAAGCTTTCCTTCCGCTCGCTTGCTTCTTATCAGCAATCGAACGCGGACAGCGAAGGAAGAATGATCGATGTCGAGTTAAACTAATGTATGATTTTTCTTTTTTTTTGCATTCTATGCTGTCATCGTTGTCTCCTAGTGGCCTAATTCAAGAGATAAACACAGCCGGTTCGCGTCCTGAGAACAAAACAAAAGGAGGATTAAATGCGGACAGATGGACGGTCAATGCGGAGCTTCAGCTGACTGATTGAGATTGCCAGAATGATCTCATTCTTCCATTCAAGTCGACCACTGTTCGGTCGTGTGACGTAAAAGCCACTGTGAGCCGTGTTTATTTTTTCAATTGTTCAGTACTTGCAGTGGTTCCTTGGGGAGATCTATTTTGGGGTGAACGGTCTGACCGAAAATATTGCAGCGATTTTATCTACCTAGATGGAGATGATTGGCTATTTCACTTGCTATGCCTCAATATCATCAACTAGAAAATGAGAAGAAACATTAGTAGTTTCCATTTAATTCCAACTACCTTTATTGCTTATCTTGACAGATACGCGTATTTCGTCTACAATGTGCAGACTTCCTAAGTGGCGTGTACTAATACTCGACTGAAAGAAAACACACTCTCCAGGATTCGTCAACACCATGCTTTCCATGATTATTCTATGAAATTTCATCCTTTCATGTCGGTTTGTCGGTGGTTTAGAGATCCTCTCTACCAAGTCATATGCATGACATCAAGCAACCGGTTTTTCGAAGCCCTTCTCTCCTATACATTACTACTACGCAAATCCATATACTGCTTTTAATAGTCGTAAATTCAAACTAAACCTATCAATTTTGCGATCACATCATCCATCCCACTATTGACGATCAATTAACGGACGCGTTTAATTGAATCAAGCAACGGCTGCTACGATCGTCATCTACCGGTGCGCGGTTATGTCTAGAGAACATGACAGGCGAGAATTTGTCAATTTGCATTTCATTGAACTTTCTTTCTTTTCTTTGTTTTCGGGAGTTGGGAAAGGTTATTGGGTTACGGAACGGATTGCTGATTGGCGGTAGAAAAAAAGAAGCAAAGCAAAGAAAATGTAAGCGAATCAACTGACTTGGAACAAGTGCTCCGCCGGATGGCAATTACCAACGGCGGCGGTGTGGAGTCACCTTTATTTGCATTACAAACAACGCGTTTGATTGAATGCGAAATTGTTGTTTCCAAGTAAACTGTTGCGTCTGTCGGTACAGTTGCGGGAAGCAACTAATTTACAAGCCTTGATTTTTATTTCAAATCTGTCACTACCGGCAACGAAAGGTTACTGCGATTAACGCATTTTTCTACCCCCGCTTAGGATTACTTGGCCACTGGACTACGTCTGGAGCATGAACTCGTTAAGGAGCAGGCTGTGAGTTTTGTTTTTGCCCCGATATTCCATGACATACTGGGTCTCTTCATCTGCGACGTTTGAACGCGATGCGCGTTAAGATATTCAATGATTAACGGTAGCAGGGTTTTCGTAAATATTACCCAGTGTGGCGAACGACTCGACTCGTGTTGCTTATCAACCGCCATGAACAGGTTTCCATGCAAGTCGCGTGGTCAACTAAATTCACCACTGATAACCCACTGAATAATCTGGACTGCATGTAAACAAACTTCAAATGAGCAAATCTCCCGCTGATTTACAACTTGTTATCCTCACTGTCGACCTTATCGTTGCTTTTTTGGATGCCAAACCGGAAGAATTCGTCAAATTATATCTGTAATCATCTAAATTACCCAGTAAACCTAAAACACTCATCAAACCTCATTTGTGCAGTAACTTCCAGGAATTAGCAGAAGCGTATGGATCGTAGCATGCTGTGTCTCATTCCTTCCCTTCCAGCACCCGTAGTTCGAATGTAGGCGAGCGCGTACGCAAACGCACCTGGCATCCGGCTTCGGTCGGACCCAACACGCTCTCAACTAACCAAGCCACATCAAAACAAAATCTAATCAACCATCACCGTGGGTACTTGTTGGCAAACTAATCCCCAAACTATTGAGAGGTCAACTCGTTGAACCACATCCGTATTCACCTTCTACAGGACCAACCGCCGGCTGAAAGGCGGTGAAAACTTTGTCGCCATCCATGTAGATGCCTTGGGTGCGAAAAGAACAGCTGCGGCCATCGCTCGTGGATCGTCATACACTGCCATAAGTTTTTCTTCCTCGAAGGACTTCACCCCTGGTTGAAGACCTGTCAGCGACTCGCGAAGTCGTCGCTGGTGTTCGATACGATCTATTAGTCAAAGCGCTTGACGGCGACCAGTTGGAGGTGCTCTGTAAGTTTACCGTACTTGAGAAACCGTGGTTGACTACGGAGAGCGGAGACAAATTCCGGCTATTGAGTTTTCGAATTGCACATTCGGAGAAGATACTACCGAAGTAGTTGAAGTAGTCACCAGGTTGAATCCAATTTTCGATCCCAGTTTAAGATCCCAGCAGGTGATGAGTCCCACGCGATTCAAAGACTTGGTAAACCAGATCATCGTTGACGGAAAGGGCAGCTCCTACTACCGCAGAAACTGAACTACCAACAACGAGCACAACAACCGAGGAATCAGCGGCTTCAACATTGAGCGAATCGTCGAAAGATGTATTGGATCAGTTGTTCATGTTTGGCAGTGAAGCCCGAGCGCCGCGGCGGGTTTCGACGAATGCCGACATATCCCAGCAGGGTGTTGTCGAAGAAGTAATCGTACCTAAACGAGTAACACAGGCTCAATCGGAGCTATTGACGACGACGGAAGCTTCCCGGAATCAACCACCATATCTCTGACCAACAGGTTCAAACTACGTTCGAAGAAGTGTTCAAAACCCACCAGGAGATCCAGAAGGCACTGGATGAAGTCATCCAACGTGGAGGCGGTCGAGACGTTCAGCAAAAGTACGAACCAGTGTTCGCTTCGTTGCTCGAGAAAGTCAAAACTAGCATAGACAACTACTACCGCACAACTCATCCGGAAGGCGGCGAAGCCAACGTAGATACAGCGGTACGTTTGTCATTAGGGACAACGCAGCACCCGTGCGAAACTCCACTCCGACTCAACATTCTTCGGAAAGCGACGAAGACAACCAACAACAGCAACAGCAGCTACAGATCCAGCTGGACTTCGATTCGATATCTCCGCAACAATCGGAAACACCACCGAAGATCGATTCGGTAGTGATGCACTTCAGCGATAACAGCGACGATGGACAGGAAGATGTTCAGCGACCGCAATCGCGGGACGAACTAGTGCGAGACTTCGAACGCCGATGACTCCCAGCAGCAGCGTAACAAGCTGGACCCCCGATTCCTATTCCCACGAGCATGACTTCTACCACTCGCCGTTCGACAGCAGCTATTCCAGGGAATCCCACGAACACTACGGGCAGAGACCATATTATGGCTTCAATCCTCACCCACTCAATCCGTACAACTATCAATACCGAAGGAAGCGATTCGTCGAGATGGACTTGATAGTGGAAAAAGCGACATGCAGAAGACGATTGCCGAGGCGATCGAGATGTTGGACCATATGGATACGGATCTTTTCAAGCGAGTCCTGCTGGAGGTGATCAGTGTGAAGCGGATCAACCAGTTTAGCAGTGCGGTCGAGCAAAAAGGGCGACTTGTTTGTGGCCCGTGTCGTCACGGCCAACTCGCACTGCATCGAGGAGGTGGAGGATGTGACCAAACGCAAGGCACTGCTGATCGATGGAAGCAGCAAGTTCTGCACACTTGAGGTTTCGAATAGCTCCAATTCCGCGTTGAGGTTAGGTGTACAATTGAATCTTTGTTTTTATTCGTTTTGTAATTATTTTACAGATTCGTTCCAAGGGCAAGGAAGTTCGTCTGGTTCAGTCGGAATGCGTCCCGAATAAGATGCTGGGTGGTACCCACGAGGTGGATTTGTCCGAACCGACCATCAGCAGCGTATTCAGGCCGGATTGAAGGGATACGATAAGGGAAAGATGAAGTAAGTTGACGTGAAATTACGCAGCGACCATTGCATGCTCATCTTCTTCAATCAATCACAGGTCTAGCCGGTCTGTAATTCGGTTGCGGTACGGTTCAGGTTGTAGCGGGAACAATCCATCGCTACACCGTTGATCTGGCGGATAAGAACGACCAAGTGACACAAACATGCAACGTCAAGATCTACACACCTCTCCAGGATGCGCCGGAGCATAGCTTCAATTGCCAGGAAGTGTCTGGTCGCGTCAGACGAGACGTTGAACGCAAGAAGATTAGTAAGGCGCCCGAAGACTGGTGCTCCATTGAGTCGACCTCCGGAAGAGTTTGGTACAGGAACATACAGATCGAATCCAAAGCATCCTACTATCATCTGGGGGCAGCACTGAACGTAAATATCGTATTGTTATGCCACGCAACAATTGGTGGCAGGTACACTTTATACCTACAAGCTTGTCTTCAACGACGATCCGGATAAGCAGGTTTGCAAAATTGACTTCCCACGTGAGAAGCCGTGGCTGAAGGAGAAAAATCCCGCTGAGGCACAGAAGGTTTCCTTCTTGCAATACTGCATCGAAAAACAAGCAAAGCGTTCGGTCTGGCGTAGGATGCCCATCAACATTGCCGGTGGGCTCTGGAAGACAAAGAACGAGTGAACAAGATTCTCCTGGCAAAGGTGCTCCAATCAGGAAGCAGAACTCCAGTCTAAATCACCGGAAATTATCAACGCAACCAGTCAGGTGGTGCAGGGAACACTGTATACTTACTTTGTTGGCTATACAGATCAGAGCTCTCCGCACGGTCTGCAAGCCAACTTCCTGGGGAACGTCCCTGGTTGGATGCGGAAGAAGCTTACCAATACACGGCCAAATGTGGTGTCGAACCGGACTCGAATACCGTCAGAAAGAGGAGATCCAAATCCAGAAGCAAGCGCGCATTCGGATCAGCCCGTGTACTGACCGCGGAGGAACTGCAGCAGGATGGACATGTCAATCGGATCAGTAAAATTCTGGACTCGGACTCCGGTGTAAACCCGCAGTAAGTAAATCCACAGGGGTTCCACGTTTTCTTTTCGTCTCAATGAGCTAGGATTGCGATCTTCAAAAGTAAGATGAATTGATTAGACTTCCAGAAGCATAGAGGGTTTGTCTATGTATAAGGCTTTTTGGTTTACGGTCAGAGTTAGGGGGATTTAACTGTTCTAGGCAAGATTAGCATAGTTCACCCTTTTTCGAGTCATATCGTAGCAACGTGCACACATCTGACGTTTTTGTTTACATTTGTTTGCTCTGCGATCCGCCGTCTTCAATAACCGACAAAATTATCCAGAAAGGGTTGAAAGTGCAACTCCCTTTTTAAGTCGGCTATTATTAGAACTGCGGGTGAATAAAAATTGTTTACTTATACACCAAAAAACAGTAGCATTTTCAAGTGAAAAATATGACAATGGAATGACAATGGTACTCAAATTAACGGGGGAAACCCATATGGCATAAGGTCATTCGGCATTAGGTCGTTTGGCATAAAGGCGTTTAGCATGAACTCAATTGTCATAACAATAAGTTGAGCTAAGTGATCATTTGGCATAATATCATTAACATAAGCTCGCTTAGTCAAGGTGCCTTCTGATGTGGCGAAGTTGCGGCATCTGCTAGCATGTCAAAATATCGTGTCGACATTCGCCACACCCCACCCGATATTGACACAATGTTTTGACGTACAATGAGATGCCACTTAAAGGCCCTTCGATGGACGCCTAGCCTTATCGCTGCAATATAACTGACAGTGTTCGTAATCGTTAACGCATCGACCTCCAGCACCCAGCTGGGCTACCAATTCATTTTATCACATTCAAAAACAAGAGTAAAAAGCACTACATTTTTATTGGAACAAATATAAACAAGGTACAGTTGTTATCGGTCGCGTTTTTTATTTCGTCCGCACAAAACCGGAAACATTCGAGACTTTGTTTCCGAAAGTTAGCTCTGGTGTTCTTTGACATCAGTTCCCGAATCAAGTTCTTCTCTCGTATTCGTTCCCGGAAACCACATGAAGTGGATAAGTTGCGCGCGAGACGGGAGGTTATGCCTCGAAGGTGAAATGGGAGGCATCCGTCGCCGAGAATCTACACACTCGAATCCCACCTACGAAGAGGTGCAGGAGCGGAAGCAGAAACTCGCGGAATTTGCTGGAAACTTCGAAGACGTTCAAACCGTGATCGAAGAGAATACTAGTCATCTGAGGACGTGGAATCGATTTTCAACAATCGGCTCCAATTCGAGGAAGTTTACTTCAAGGTGAAATCAATTTACCCAAGGTATCTGACGGAACAGCTGGATCGGACATCGGATCTAGCGTCCAAATTTAGCGACAGGACGGATGAATCAAACAACGACTTACGGGATGCTATCAGAGTTCTCGTCGAAACGATGATCCAGAATCAAT
>JASCZW010018352.1:0-15578 GCA_034211315.2 Aedes japonicus | reverse complement strand
ATGTTCAGTGAACGTGTTTTGAGTATCTGCATTGCACAGTTTAAATAAAACATTTACTTTTATACGTTATCCAAAGCACATAGATTTGGCATAAATTCACGGAAAACTTCTTGTACATTTAAGCCAGATATTGTCTAAATCAGGTCTGCTGTGTAAAGATTGCAAACAACTGCGTTTTTAAAGCTTGCTTTAGCTTGCAATTGAACGATGCACGGAAAAAAATCCGTGCCCAGATCCGTGAACTGCAGTCATGAGTTCGAGAACAAGCAAAAATATACCGTGAACTGAATCACGTAACCATGAACTAAATAACGTTTGAAGGGAAAACGTGTACTGGTTCATGGTCCGTTTTCATTTTCGGAAACGCTTTTTCTTTCTGTGTGGGAAATAATACGCGTCTGTTAAAATCCATAATTAATTTCTATATGGAACATCAGTGACTGACGCATGCTCCAGCCAGTATTCAGATTCATTTAATTAAAATTCCTAATGTCTCGATAAAATTGATATCATAAAGCCTGTCCACGTTGAATTTCGGACACAAGGATCATGTCAGCAAAATAAAATCTAGACATAACTCAACAGAAACGATTGTTTATTTCAATATAATAGAGTTAAACATACGAAAAGAACAGTTGATTAAGATGTTAATATTCGTTTCTGTAAAATTCTCGAACTTTTTGTAGTAGATGTACTACACCATCGGGTTCCGTGCGGTATCCTCAAATACCCTAGCGGTGGCGGTTTCTTGTTGTATTAAATTTTCTTGTTGTATTGAAAACTGATTTGATCCAAGCCAATTCCAATTAGACAAATCGACGTTGCTGGCGCCAATTGTCAAATTAACCGTCGACTTTCCGTTTCCGCTTCTAATGCGTTTGGGCCTTAAGTATTTCGTTATCTTGAGTTGGTGGAAAGAAAATATATAAATGAGCCGTTCTGAAAGCTTGTGGAAGATAGTATTTCGCATGTGGGCTTTGTGGTAATCGGTTTCTTTTCCGCAGTCCATTTTTATTTTTAGTCCCAACTGTTCACATACGTTCGCTCCTCACTTAGTTTTCAAAATCCCGAGCTCATTCAGTTTTGTAACTGGCCTAGCTCGTTTTTACTTCAATCACACGCACACTCATTCACATTCGTGTGCACATTTCCTGCCTTACATTGTTTTTGCAAATTCTCTCACACATCCCATTTAAAAGCGTTTGACAGAACGCAACATATCACGGGTCTGATCTTAATAAGGCCCGTCTGATGTTTGTTACTACGTGTACGAACCCCAGTATCCTTCACAAACAATCAGAGATCGAAATCATCACTCAGCTGGGTGAAAACCATGCTCTTTCTCAAGCAGGTTGTCGATAAGTAGCGAACCGTTCGCATTTTCATCTCTCCTTTTTAGCCGATAATTCTTTATCCTCTTGCATATGCGAAAATATCTCTCTCCAAAATTCAACGAAAATATTTTCTCATGTCACATTTTTCACTGAAAACATGCTACCTAGACAAACGAGGAGCAAAGCCGGAAAATAAGGCCAAGCCGGTGCACACTGGTACCGCCATGCACCATCATTAACGAAATATAATGTCAGAATAAAACAAGCATGAAGACTGGCGCATTTTCAGGTACCAAAAAGTAAGTGAAAAATAATTATCGGCATCTAGGATTCACTGAAAAACAAACGATTTATCAAGTACTCATGCTCTCCAAAAATTATAAATCGCCGTTGCATTTCTCGAGAAAACTGCTGTGAGCGTACAATAGTCTTTCGCTTCTCACATTCTCATCTGTTTCTCCAAGCGGGTAAAAAAGTACGTTTCTCTTCTCAAGTATTCGAAAATTTCGGTCTCTGCAAACAATGAACCGGTTGACGTTTGGATGGGCTACAGGACAATGGCTGGCTATCAGGTCCCTGGCCATTACGGATCCATTTGTATATAAACACAATAAGAATTTTGCGTGTTAACGAGTGTGTATAATCGAATATGCAAACCCTGCTTTATTTTTCGGTTCATATCACTATGTTCGAATATATTTTTGGATCGCGCAATGCTATATTCTCCACAGTAAGCTGTGCAACGTATGAAACGTCAGATGATTCTCTATAAATGAAGCTAGAGCAATCAGTTGGTAAGTTATAATGGAATATTTTAGTATTTATCTATATTACTACAGGCTTGGTAATAATTTTCCTGTAATCATAAATTCTGGTTAAGTTAAATTGTAAACAAAACCCTCAGATAATGATTTCATATACAGTGACAGACAATACAATAAGACCAAACCCCCATCAACATGGCCTAAGCTATGGAAATCGAATAGTGTTCTTATAATTTTGTCGCAAGTGGTGTATGTAGCTTCTAAAGTGGTTAGGCTATTCCCAGAAAACAGCCAAAATTCCAGCTTAACTACTTCGCGGGAAAATGAAAGACAAGCATCCAAATATAACCATTTTGACCTTTTTGCATTATACGGCACTGCAAGATTTTCGTAGCAAATTGTTTACAACATCCAAGATATACCATGTCCGACCTCCAGAGGATGGTATTATTATTTGTTGCATCTATTATATAGTCTGTTAAGTATTTCTTCATAGGTGAAAAAAGCATTAGATATATTTGTTAAAACGAGTGGCCACCAAATATAATGACAGCAAATCCAATTTATTGTAAATAAAAAGCTGACCTAATGCCATGTTCAGACTACAGAGTCATAACATGTTATAACGTTTGTCACGATATGTATTCAACTATGTCCATCGGATCTTATGGAAGGACAACCAACACTTTGAGATTATCTGGGAGGTTCTAAGTCATCCAACCTGTCTTGGAGTACTAAACCTAGGATCTATACTGTAGCTTTTTCGGCCATCCAAAGTTATGATATGTTTTCAACCATGTTACAAACATGAATACACGTTGCAACTCTGTGTTACCGAAAAAAAATACAATGACAACTGTAGGCTCTAAATTCTGAACTCAAAACAGTTTGGACGACCGAGAACCACCCAGGTTATTGCATGATATCTTTTGACATTCAAGAAGATTCAATGATTTACTCAACCATGAGTAAATATCGTAGCTCTTTATAGCTGAAAAAAGAACAGTTAATACTATAGTAAAAAGTATAGTATCATATACCATTCAACTCATGAGATCATGAAATGTCTGTATTTGTGTATGCATGGATGTGTAGTAATGTCTGTATGTGTGTGTGTGAGTGTGTGTGTGTGTGTGTGTGTGTGTGTGTGTGTGTGTGTGTGTGTGTGTGTGTGTGTGTGTGTGTGTGTGTTTGTGTGACGAAATATACTAAGCCGTGTTTCTCCGAACAACTTAAGCGAATTGAGCTCTACAACTACCAAATGAAAAGTATCACGGTCACATTGAACGCTATTGAATGGTTTTGAAATCGGATATCTCGGAACCAGTGTCGAAAATGTATGGATTTTGGAAACTAATTCATGTTCCTCAGCAACCACTCAACCAAATTGAGTGCCAAATTAGATATGTCATGGTCTCATTGCAATGCTATTGAAATGTTTTGGATTCCAATAACTGGTTCTGGAGGTATTGTGGTTCCATAGAACTTTATTAATTGTTTCTGGAATTGGTTACATGTTTCCGGAGATATGGCCGAAAGAGAAGGTCCATTAATTATGTCACGCAGTAAAGGGGGAGGGGGGGGGGGTTTGGAAAAGCGTGACGATCCATACAAAAAACTTTTTAAGATCCATACAAAAAATGTGACAAGGAGGGGGGGGAGGGGGTTATAAAACAGTCATTTTTTGCGTGACGTAATGAATGGACGTTCGCAAAGAAGTTCCGAAAAACGTGGATTTTAAGAACTAAGTCGCATATCTTGGTAAACACTTGACAGAATAAGACAGCTATCAAATGAGGGGTTTTATGGTTCCACAGAGCCCATTTAATATTTTTGGAATGCGCGAACCAGTTTTTGAAATATGGTAGGACAATATTTCGGAAAATTTAAATTTTAGGAACTATGTCGACTTTTTAGTAACAACTAGACTGGATTCGACGCAACAAACACCAAATGAAAAGTATAATGGTCCAATAGAACCCTATTGAAAGATTTTGGAACTGTTCCGGAGATATCGTTGGACATCGTTTCGGAGAACAGGGATTTCGGAATTACCAGGGATTTTATAATTAAGAATTGGACGCAATAGCCGTCAAATGAAAGGTATTATGGTTCTATAAAAAACCTGAATTCATCCATCGTATCTTTTTTACGTGTATTTTTTTTTTAATTGCTTGCTCATGTATTCAGGGAAAAAAAGCGATATGTCTCGGTTCAAGTAAAAACTGGCCATGTCTGGACGTAAACAATGTGGTTTTGGGCCGTTTACCGGTGGTACAAAGAACATGCCAATATGGTTTTAGGTACTTGATGCCACCACTATTGCATTTATTTTGGAATTCTAATTTGAGGTGTCTTATGGCATGTTTTGATCCAATCAAACACTGGTCACCATGTAATTAAAGACGTTGCATGATAGATTTGAAACGTTTTAGATAATATCTTCAAACGTTACCCATACTCATCGGCGCTTGTTCCAACCATATCTATAGAACAAGTTGGCCGATTTCAAAAACATTCAATGGGACCATTTGGCGGTTGTTCCGTCCAATTCTATACAGTGGTTGCGAGAAACGTTCATTTCTTTACACACATACACACACATAAATACAAACGCACAAGCATATGCACGATAGAGGGATAAAACCAAACATTGTTTCTTTTCGGTAGATGCAGCATATGACATGATTGAATTTTTTTTTTTGCTGCATACAAAGAAATACACGTACATCGCTATGCCTCTTCCCTAAAAAACAATTCGATGTTATGAAACATTATAATCTTGATTCTGCTGCCATGCAATTCATTATTATTGTGTTGAGTATGCAACAATGATAGAGATACATAATTTTTTGTCTCAACATTGAAAAGTTAGGGCAATGTCTTTGTCATTCCTGCATTTGTGAGTTTTGATTCACTGATCACAAATCGCTGAACGAATTTTATTTTTCCAAATAATACGAATATCAACCACCTGGAAACCGTGAATTATATTCGAAAATTTCACGCAATACAGCAAACTTTAAACAACAGTGGATAAGTGTTCTAGTTCAGATTTCATCGTAATGTGTGCTTTAAGAATTGCGAATCGGTGGCATACGTCAGCAATTGCGATGTTTTACGCCAATCCAACCGAAAAAATATCGATTTCTACTTCCAAATGAGACACTACCAGCAAATATTTACCCCTGGTCTACGACGCAACCAATTCATAAATTCAAGTCAACTTCATCGATCGCTCTGAACTAATGATCTCCATTAAATGCACCTACCTGCGTCGCCATTCCTCGAGACCAGCTTACACATCCCGCCCGAATTGGATTTGCATTTGCGAAACCCGGCTCGACTCAAAACGTCTTAATTACAGGAAAATCCCGTTCCACACCGCACTTACTAACAAACAGGTCAAACGATTTCTTCGATGCAAAGTGGAAGGGACGTTTTCTTTCCTTTATCCCATTGGATCAATTTCGCACTTATTATACCGACGGAACAGTGCAGGGAAAGAGACGATTTGTTGGTTCCGTTTGATGGATTTTCCCATCGATTTATGTGGGTACCTCCTCTATGTTGTCCGTACCTCGACAGGGCCCATTAAGCTCGGCAACGACAACGGCGAAGAACTCCTCTGTAATATGAGAACTTCAAAAGGCGATGCACATTGGAGTGTCTCCATCATGAAATGGATATTGGGGAACGTCCATTAATTACGTCACGCAAAAAATGACTCTTTTTAACCCCCCCTCCCCCCCTTGTCACGTTTTTTGTATGGACAATCAATTTTTTTTTGTATGGATCGTCACGTTTTCCCAAACCCCCCCTCCCCCCTTACTGCGTGACATAATTAATGGACCTTCCCTTGGCGACTCATGTGTCAAGGTATCAGAAGTATTGGCAATAAGATATGCTTCCTTCGCTTCGTTGGCGTCTTCATCGCTTTTTATGACCCCAAGAAAAAAAACATACTTTAAAACCCGGGACCCAATGATGACGAGAATTAATTGTAAAAAATGCATGACACCCCGCATAAAGATGACATGGAAATATATTTTGACTATTTTTATTTACGAGAAGAGGTGCAAAAAGGTCGGATCATCCGAACAATTACTCAAGAATCATTAGCTGGCATAAATTATTGATCTTGAGCTTTCTCAGGTGACTTTACAATGCTTTTTGCCCTTTCAATCTGCGTCCCTTTTTTTCCTTCTTCCAGGAAGTGACGACACAAAAGGTGAGAATTCCTTTTTTCGACAACTTGAACAAACAAACGAAAAAAGGAGCGCAAATGATGAAAACGAAGAAGCACTCAAAGAATTTATACACTTCTTTTGTTGGCGCAGGATTCATGACTTGGCTGGGGTGATTGCAACACATGTTCGCCCCCTGCTGCTGCGGACTGACCGAATTTCGAACTGTAAGACTTTGCTGCTGCACTGCGTGACTAAGCTACGTGTCCTTTATAGGTTGCGCGTTTCCTTCGATTTTGGTACCTTTCGTGACACGTAATACGGGGTACGGAGAAGATGGCAGGATGAAGTTTTGTTGTACGGCTTTTTCCGTTTCTTTTTTCTTTGGTGAAAGGTAAATAAATTTTCTATGGGAAAAATCGGGACCGCGAGCTGCCATCCGGGCATGTCAAATTGTGACCCTTTTTAGATTTATTTAAACATAATTTAAGGAAATGAATCGACCGTATTCAGCAGGGGCGTTCGGGCGTGCCATTTGATTCGGATGGGCTGGGCGCGGTTCGTTCCCGAAGGAATGTGCATAATTGGTGACCAGTGGAATGGAAAACTGATTCTCACGGAGTAGAGAAGTGAGTTTATTTTTGGAAACGGCAGGCAATATTCAGTAAGTGAGGAAAGGTTCAGTTCAAATACTTAGAATTTTATTATGTATTAACAATAATTGAAGCTATCTAAACATTGAATTTTCTGTAAAAGCTAGATTTGGCAGAAAATAATGGGATATTTCATGTCATTTTTCATGTCAACGCCTAAATCTAGCCTGATGAATGAAAGATTGCAAACCTTGTTGTATGGCGTATGAAAGATTGCAAACAATTTCGTTGTTTACGCCTCCTTTGGTTTAGAATTTAAATAGGTGAAATTTTACACGCTTGTTAAAATTCATTATTTTTTTGTATGTACGGAACGAAATTTCATACTACTGTGAAATTAAGTTGTTAAAATGTTTCTTAGTGACATAAATTGGGTGCGTTTTGATAACAAATTAACCCTGATTTTTCTGACTTCAAAAATCAACAAAACATCCATAGTTCCTCATTATTAATAATAAAGAAAGACAATAGTTAATGACAATAGGCAACAGAACAACTGACAACAGACAGCACAAAATACTCAGTAGAACTGTAAAGACATTTTTGAATTGCAAAAAAATCCACCGCCTGGAGCAGGAATAAAAATATATCGATATTGCAGAATATTTGACAGTACTTCTCATTTTTACGCAAAATAAATCGCCATCCAAAAATAACCATTTTCTAGGGGTTTCGACAGTTATTCCCAGTTTTTCTTGGACCGGAAGCCACCACCTTGGATTTTAAAATGGCATCAGACATCGCCAACGGCCTCCAGGCGACTACTTGTACAATTTTGTCGAAAACGGCATCTTCCTAGATGGCTAGAATCTCGAGTTGTAGCATGAACAAGATATTCATATGTACAATAGCACCGCGTAGTGAGTCAATTCTGAACTTCTTTCTCGCAAACAAAAAGCCTTGACCTACTAAATAACTTTGCTGAAGACTGTAACTTTCCATATGGCCAGGATCTCAATATATTTTATGTTGGAACCAATTAATACCTACATTTTGCATGCCAGTTTGCGGTACCTACCGTGCCAATCCCGACCTTGTTAGACCACCACGAGGTAGACGTTGCCCTTTTCAATAACTTTTTTTAAGACATGTATCTATACGATGCAAATCACCAGAATATTAGACGTTCAAATAATAATAATTTCATCAGTTGATGGGAGAACCTCCCATTGCACAAGTCGCTAAAATCGGTCGACAACGATGGGCTAGGCATGTCTTAGAAATGTAGGACGATAACCCAGTCAAAATTAACCAACTGGCACAAGCAGCAGAGGTACGCAACGATCAGGTAGAATGCGATTTGCAGCCACGGGTCAAAAGAATGGAGACAATTTCTGTATCCCGCAAAGACCACCCCGGCCTTATCGTGAGTATCGGAACCCTTGATCCACCGAACCAGATCCACCAAAAATTATGTGCGCCGTCATGAAGTCCGATTGCGTCCCACAGATGGTTCGGAAACAACTGGGATTCCATCCTTTGAAGGTACCCTGTGTGGTGAAGTCATTCAAGGAGACCCAGACAACCCAGTGGCGGTCAAGCAGCGACAGAAAACAGACGACAGCTGATCCGGTGAAGGCTTACCTTCGCCGGATCAACTGTCATCTGTTTTGCCGCTGCCGCTGGTGTTAAAATCTGTTCAAGCGTTAACAGAACCTTTCGATCCGTGATGTGAAGAATAAGGCAGACGTTTCGTTCTGATTTATCGAAAAAAAAACGATGAAACATGCCAGCGGCCATGTCTGCAGGGTCAGGAGGCTAAGAAACCTGTTCAACAAACAAACACGCTAGCCAAAACCTGCACCACAAAGCTTTTGACACAGCTGGCTGACGAAACCGAGGTGCGTCGTGATAGACAAGCAATTATAGGAGCAGGAGTTTTACGTTGCACCATACCGATTGGCCGTTCCCGAGGAGGTTAAGGTGAAGAAGGAAGACAAAATCGTTAAAAAGTGTTTGCGTTGGTAGGCCATCTGCAGCCATGTCCAAACACTACACTGCACGCCGAACTACTTTGCACCACGCCAGCACGTGCATTACATTCGCCACTTTGACTCCGTGCTTCCAGACTAACACCTAACACGGTGGGTATAACACCAATGTCAGTGCTCGTGGTTTGGCTTCGGACACCGTGGCTGATGCTTCGGCAAACACCACAGCCGAGTGTTTCCGATTGTGTCCGATTGCAGAATACACGCGTGGTTTGTTTATTTTCTTTCTAACCGAGCCGTGCTTGTTCAATTCATTCAACTTATGCGCCTGTCACCCAACAGCTAAGAAAACAAACCAATAAGCTAATTATCAAATTTTTAAAATCATCCGACGAGCATTGCTCTATCCGTGGCAACCAGTGTCATACTGGGTGTAAGTTGAGAGCTTTCTTGTGATCGTATCCACTCGGCTCGTGTATTTTTCCAAAAATCAAACCCGGTGTCAAAATCATTACACGAGCGTGTACACTCGTGTCTTGTCCTTTGCGTTGCGGGTTCATCTATAAGCACGACACTAAAGTGGTGGATTACAGCCACTTGGTGGTGTGTTTGCAGTCCAGTTCGGCTCTCGTACAGAACGGTCTGGT
This sequence comes from Aedes japonicus, assembly GCA_034211315.2. Classification (NCBI taxonomy): domain Eukaryota; kingdom Metazoa; phylum Arthropoda; class Insecta; order Diptera; family Culicidae; genus Aedes; species Aedes japonicus. The sequence goes on along the minus strand of JASCZW010018352.1, from coordinate 6,062 downwards.
GCTCTTACCAAGGCTGGCCATCTGTGGGTGTGGAAAGACACCAGTCATATACCCGACGGGTACCCTAAATAGTCGAATCTACTGAGACGAGTACATCCAGAAGTGCCTGCTGCCTTCCTTGTGGTTTCGCGGAGGTGAGACACTATTTTGGCATCCTGCTGTTGACCGCTGTTAGAATGGCACAGAGAAAACAATGTTGTTTTTGTATCAAAATACTTCATCCCACCGAGCTTGCCTGAACGTTGTCCGATTAAGAAGTTTCGGACTATCAAGAAGACCAAACTTCGTAAAATTCCTTAAGTATTCAAGAACGAGTTGGATTGAAATGAACAGAAGTCGGCCCCACTATTAGTTAAAACGTTATAAGTGGTGTCAACGACCAAGTGCTGGCATTTGACCATGGACATGAGATCCAATCAACCAATGACATAGAAACCTAACCATCATGTTTATTCCATAAAAGTTTAAAAATAAATTCGACATGAAAAAACGTCGGCGACCATTCATGTATGTTTCCTTTTTTTCGAGTACAGTCGTTATGTCTTCAACGCCCTCAATAGGCTCTCATGGGCTTCAGATAGCTCAGTCGATAAGTGCACGGCTTACCAAACCGGAGGCGGCTGGTTGAATTCTCGGTCCGGTCAAGCGAATCTTCCCAGGTTCGAGATTGGGCATAGAGTATCATTCTGCATGTCGCACAAAATAGAAATTCGCTTTAAATAAATAACTAAAAAAGTGCTTTTGGAGGGTCTTTGACAGTTTATAGCGGGCAAATTATTGAAGATACTTCTTTCTTAGCGTTTCAATGTTGTTGTTCACAATTCGCTTATTGTTTGCTCTCAACTTAGTGATCTAAATGTATTTCCACTGTTATTAGCTAGGCGCTTTTCATGCCAGTCACTATTTTGGCATTAGAAGGATTGTATAACAAATACAATCATACCCTTTGCCCAGGGAGTCGAGAAATTTACCTCAACAAAAAATTCCTAGGCCAGACCGGGCTTCGAACCAAGCCACCTCCAGCATGGTGTTGCTTTATAGCCGTGCCTTTACCGCCTGAGCTAAGGGAGGCCCCCGAAGTTGAAGCTACAAGTGTCAAATTACCATGAAGTGTTAAAGCATCCAACAACACGTCAAAATAAGAGTTTTTGGCGAGTAACATTCCGAGCGTTTCGCTTATTTTACGGTCGCATTAATCGTCCTACCGAAAGGACTACTTGCATTGTGGTGAACAAATTCGAGGAAACTGGATCGGTGAAAGCTAAACCACCAGCCGTAAGTCAGCGAAACGTAAGGTCTGCCGAAAAAATAACCACTGTACGCGAAAGTGTACAGGAACCCGTGGCAGTCGATTCCTCGCCACACACATGAATACGGCCCCTCACAGTCCTCAACTTGGCAAATTCTCCGTGGTGACTTGGGCCTGCACCCATACAAGATTCAATTGACCCAGGAGCTTAAGTATAACGATCGTAGACAACGCCAGGTGTTCGCTGCTTAGGTTATGAAGCAGTTGGAAACAGTCCCCGATATTGTCCGAAAAAGCTTCTACAGCGAAGAGACCCAATCCTGGATGAACGGTTATGTGAACAAGTTTGAGAAAAGGCCAATCTACATGAGGTTCACCAGGTGGCAAAGCATCTCCAGGATGTCACCGTTTAGAGTGCATCTCCGGCAGGAGGCGTCATCGGTCCGTACTCTCGAAAACGACGCTGGCGAAGCTCATCACCGTCAACGAAGAGCGCTCGCAGGTCGATTATTACCTTCTTCTTCTGGCCTAAACTGGACGATATGCAGGTGAACTAATGTGGGTCCAACAGGATGCGCACAGTGCCCCACAGCGCACTAAACAATCGATATTGTGAATAAACTATTTCTGGTCAACGATTTTTTCGGGCCTGGTTCCAAGATCGTGTGATTTAACTCCTCCAGACTTTTTCTTGTGAGGTTATGTTAAGTCGCAGGCCTTTACCAAAAGCCCGAAACTACCATGCCATCAAAGCCAATATTACTTAAGCCATCAACGAGATGCCAGTCCGATTTGTGCCAGAGTCATGAAAAAATGGACTCTTGGATGCACACTATCAAGTGTACCGAGATGGTCATTTGAACGATGTTATATTCATACATAATGGTATTGGTAGGTCTTTGGAACTAAAAATGTGTGCATTTTATTAATATTTCTCTAGTTTCTTTGTTCTCTGATACAAAGTGTTGAACTAACAGATATCGTATACAGATAAAAAGAAGCATGAGGTGTTTTCTGCGTTATGCACATAAAGGAAATGCTATATTTGGCAGAAAATATTGGGATATTTCATGTAAATTTAATCCAGATGACGCCTGAATCTAGCCTGTTGTATGAAGGATTGCAAACATTGTTGTATGGCGCATGGAAGATTGCAAACAATTTCGATGTCTACGCCTCCTTTGGTTTAGAATTATAAGAGGGGAAATTTTACGCGCTTGTTAAAATTCATTATTATTTGCTCTGTACGGAATAAAATTATCCTATAACTAATTAAAAAACAAATCTCATCAATATTTCACCCAGAGATTGTCTTATTCAAGATGTCTTTGAAGATGGAAAACCCTTTAGCATACTAAGTTGAGCAGGCAAAAGCTCGTTGTGACGAGCATAAGAGCCAGCTAGAAAAAGAATAGGTCCTCATGGTACAAGTTCAAGTCATCAAACCGCAAATAAGATCAAAGGTTCTCCTAACCAGCATCCGCTGGGTGGGTCGTGGTTGGACCTCAGGTATACCAAGTGCCTTCTGTTTGTGTTGCATCTCTACACACCCTGTTATCTGTCTTACATTTGCGTTTTTTCCTCCTTCTTCTTCATTTCGAACTGAAAGTTATTTTCCTGCCGATCTTCTTTGCTCGCAAACACGGCAGCCAGGTGTTGGCCAGTCTGACTGAACCTTCCCTTTTTCGACCGAACCGACCCACGAGTAGATGCAGGAAGAGCCTAACACGAAGAAGTTCACCGTTTTTCCCTTCGCTTGGTGATGCCGAGACGTGTTATTATCGTCATTATTATTATCATCGAGAGCGCGAGAGGCTCCTCAGCCCATATGTGGAAGCATGAAAGGCGAAATAAATGAAATGGATCGAGGAAAATAAAATGAACGATCAGCCGTCATGGCGTTGTGAAGAAATACACAAAAGGCAAATCGAAGGGGATCGGGAGGTGAAACCCGTGAAGTAAAAATATGCTTTTCATTCCCAAATTAGGGCTTATAAAAGTAGCGCGAGATAGCCTTTTCGTGTATATGATGGCCGGGTCATCGGAACTGATTGCTGGGTATCCTTGTCGAAGCAATCCAGGTGATGACCACGTATCGGAAAAATATGTTCGACCTTAGAAAGTATGACATTTCATCGAGACATTTGGTTTGAATTACATTGGGAAAAGTGTTCAATGAACAACTTAGTTTCTCCAACTTCACTCGTTCTGGTGCTTGTAGGTCATTAAAAACAAACAATTTGTTTAACCATCCATCTTCCGTCCGTTCCCGACTAAACTGCTCAGTGCGTCGTGACAGACTTAATCCAAACAAGCAGGTTTGTTTCAAATGCCCAACCTCGACAACGGTTTCTTCTGCGTTCAGCGTCGTAAATGGGAATGGAATGGGAATTGGAAGTCCATTTTTCAATCGACTTAGTGCTGTGTTTTGAGTCAAATGCAAGGTTATTAATCAACAACTGGTAGAGATCTAAGGCTGATAAATTCACGAGACGACATCTTTAAGTGTCGCTTGTATAGTGTTTATAACCCTCACTACACCGCGCCTTTATCCGCTAATTTCCATCTCAGCTGCAGAACTCGAAAACAAAGAAACAAAGTAATCACATTCCGCTGTTGACTGCGACTCGCTCGTTTATGCTTCATGTTGAACAACATCAACCAGCAATGAAAAAATAGAAAACTCGAGCCACGCAACTCCACACACCTCGTCTGTCTTGCTGGAAGGCGCCAGGACCCCAAGCGAGCAGCGTACTTTCATGCGTATAACCTCGTAAACACTGCCGCCCAGGTTAACTATTTACGCGAGTTCAAGAGTCTGTTGCGCGAGCTTTGCCTTCGAGATAGACACCCGCACCCAAATGTGGGTGTGAACTTCCCCGAGTACGGCTTTGATAATGATTGAAAAACTAACGCTGACGCGCTTGCCCTATGAACTGATGCTGCCAACATACGCATACATAATCCAATATTCATACAAAACCTTCCAATCCGACACATTTATTAGCGAAATTACATAGAACGCTCCTTCCGTCCTCACCACCCTCGGCACTAACATGATCATAATAAATTACCACACTATGATAGACACTTTTGAGGTTTCCCTGCAACAATGGCATTCACCAGATTGGATCATGAACCACCACCGCCCTAAGACCATAACATATCTTGAAAGTCTCCGATGGTGAGCCACATGAAAATAAAAAAATAAAAGTGAAACAGGAAAAGCGAAACCCCAGAATTATACGCGCCGAGTGCGAGACGCTTGAGGCTTTTTTTCTCCTACGTGGACGGATCAAGTTGACCAGAAACGCGCGAGTGGTGCCAGGTACGTTATGCAGTGTACTATCGACATTCACTTTACCTCCGACCGTCACGTCACCTTTCAAGCCAGTCGTTCGATTGGAGATTATTGCGGGGGCTGCGTAGTAGAAAGAAAAAGAAAGTCGCCGGGAAAAGATCGATCGCCGTCAAATCGGCCCTCAATGCCCGGAGTTCAATGCAGTATCGCCAATGAAGCTTAAAACTAAGCCGGCCATCATCTTGGGACCTTAGGGCGCCGACGCGCTGTCGTCGCCACTGCACCAGCGGGCTGATGATTTGTCATATTTTTCCCGAACTATTGAAGGCTTAGATGTTATGTTGGAATCCAAATTGTGTTGCATCTATTTCTTTATTATAGGGTATGTGCCCTTCAATCCCAGCCTATTATGCAAATGATCGATTACATTTTTTATAATAACTCATGAAGTTCTTACGCTGTAAGCGAGATTCTAACTAGTTAGACACTTTCCAAGATAAGTTTGATAAGACATTTGGTAGTATGTTTCACGAAAAGTTACACAACTCTTTTTATAAAATCAGAAACATTCGAGGGATATGGATTTAATGTCAGTCTATAAGCACAAAATTGGGTCTATTCATGGATGCAACTTCGTCCCATTCGATGGATCTATTACTAAGTGCCGTCTTTGTACGGTTTTTTTTTTCTAATTTTATGAATTAAAGCATTACTAGCTGTATTTGATTTACTAATACAAAATTTCATATATGATTTATCAACCATTCAATAATGAAATCATTATGATTCACTATACATTGATTTTGTTCCTTCGGTTTGTGTTTAGCTGAGCCACTTGAATTAAAAAAACACAAATTCATGCATTTCCACTTGAAATTTCACCAATAACTAACCTTTTTAATACGTTATTGATACAACAGGCCATAGTTGGGAACATACAAAAAAATATGTCCTCAACATTGGGTCTACGATTTTCTAATAAAATTATTGTTATTTTATGTGAACAGTTAGTTTTTAACGTGTTACTATTTTCTGCACATCCAGACTACAATACTTGCTTTATGGATTCAATTAAGCCAAATTTAGATCATTTGAAGATCGTTGTAGATTATCTTAAGCTTAACCAAAAATACGTGGAAATGAACTACTATTAGTTTGATTAATATTGTCTTCAATTGCTTCGGATGACATTGGTCATCCTAATATGCAACTATAATTGTGTGTGATATTAGTTAAATTAATTCACATATTTGGAACATAGGCCGAATAGAAGTAGGCTAGGCTAACATTACATCCCGTTACCCTATTAAGAAATCGATCAAACTACATACTACCAGATTGATTTGTTTATGGTTTTAGACATGATGTGCACAATTTCATGCAAAATTATCTGTTATGTTACTATTTATTATCAAATAAATATCGATCCATGATATCAGTAAACATAGAAAAAACAATATAATTGGGGCAAAAGTGCCACCACCTGTAAAATCGCAATTTTACTTTTATACC
>JASCZW010018351.1:0-15573 GCA_034211315.2 Aedes japonicus | reverse complement strand
CTGATTGTAAATTAGTAACTAAAATTCACTGAAGACCAGTAAAACTATTTTGCCTGTCAATTTGCTGGATTGCTGATAAAAACAAAAGAAGCTGTCGTGTCTCTTTGTTTAACAAATTGAAATCATAGTTTTAGATCCAACTTCATTTCAACCAAATGTTTTCATCAGCTAAACAGTTCAATAACGGTGCTTGGAGTTCTCTGGGAAAGTTTACACATCTACATCAAAAATACCCAATTGTAAGTAACATAACAAAATATGGATTGATGTATACCCGGATAAAAATAACCATACAATTACAATACAACAATATAAAATAACATTAATATTTATTTCCGACCATAAATCTTGTTGTTCATGAATCGGATTAGTGAAAAATGATATTGTCTTTACAATATAATTACAATTCAATCCATATGCTAAGATTTTCAACAATGGAGAAACAGTACAATTAGTAGTAATTGACTCAAACTTGGTAAGGAAAAATGATTTTTTCTATAGTTGGGATACATAACAACCTCCTTTTCTATTGTCGATGCCTCAATTTACATTAGATTCTATTGTCGAAACAATAAATTCTATTATCATCTTACCGTTGTGAACAATACTGTTAATTGTAAATACATACTTCAGATTCTATTGTATGGTTACAGTACATGTAATTGTAAACCTATGAGAATTTTTTTTCGGGTATTGATTGATTTCATTTCCTCCAGAATTTCTACGCTTGCTTCTCATTACTAGAGAAAAAATTCAACACGTGGTGCAAAATGCATCAACAAAGGCATACAAAGGATTGCGGATTTACTCAAGAAAATTGTTTGCATTTCTCACATCGATTGTGTTGTAAATTTCTAAACCATCGATCACGGTTAACCCATGGGTTTCTTTGAGAACTAAAATAAATAAAAAGCTTAATTAAATTAATGATAAATAAGCCGAACACGCGTTTTTATTTATGAAGAAAGAAAGCAAAACATTTTCTGTGCTGTATTTTCAGCGAATACTTAAAATTGCCGAAAATTCAGCAATATTATTTGTCTTGGTCTGCTGCTGGTTCATCCAGCAAATCGTAAAAATTTTGCTGAAAGCTCAATATAAGAGCTGTCCTAGGGGCGCGACTCTTCCGGATTATCTCAGATTTAGAAAAGAAATGATGTTTAATCAAAATGTCTAGTCCAAACCGGATGAAATTTAAAAAATTCTAAAAAATCCGATATAACCAAATTATTGGATTTCATCGAACGAAATCGTAATAAGCGATTCGCATCTCTTTCTAATCGACCAGTTTTGAGGTCATCGCTATCAAAGATAATCGACGATTTTTCACGATTTCATCCGATATTTCGATATAGTCGATATAGTTTTTGAAAAGTTTAATCGATTATTGTGAGTTAAACTTATTTAAGTATATTTTGTTTAGAGTGTCCATTGGCAACATTGGCAACGTCGAGTGATTTTTTCCGGTTATGAACTGCAACGAGAATATTCTTCAAATTACAGGAAAAATGTAGGTGATTGTAAACGGAAATGTTTGTTGTTTCAACAGTTTTCGATTGTTATTTTCAAACAGCAATACAGTTTGAATCATACTAGAATTTGTTTGAAACAATCCATATAAGCGTTCGTAAAATCAAGCAATAAATCTGTTTGTTTTCGTAGCTGCCATAATGAACGTACACGATCAAGTAAAATTGATCAAAATCGTGACTCTTATCGGATGAAATCCAATCGAATCGGATGAAATCGTGAATAATCGAAAGTAGCAGACATTATTTCACCATAGTTAGATTAATGAGAGTTATTGTGTAAAATTAAAAGAATCATGGATAAATCAAACTTATCCACTATGAATGGATGAGTGTCGCACCCCTAGGAGCTGTCACTTTATTGAATACCAGTTTTGCTGGTTGATCAGCAATCTTGGTTTTGCTGTATACGGTACAGCACAAAAAAAATCAGCAAAACTTTGCTGTTTTCCAGCAATAAAAATTTGGTGAGTAACAACCGATGTCAGTAATATGATTTGAACAGAAATATTAAGACATTTTCTATTGTCATTCATGTCGGTTTGTCGGTGTTTATATGTCAAAAAGTGACTAGTTTTTATACACTAATGAAGAGTACTTTTTACGCCTTTTCAAGTATGTCAACGGCGACAAAAAAATGCGTAAAACATAGGCACCTCTGAGAAAAGAAAATTAACTCTGCCCGTAACATGATGCTGACGCCATGTTTAAAAAAGCATCTTGTTTAAGTTCCGGAATCGTTTCAGACTGTTGCAGTATACAAAATGGAGGAATTATTGACCATTGCGCCGATGGTTTGTTTAATCTAGTTCGCGTTTTCGGCGTACTATTCTTTGGATCATAAAGAAGTGTACGCCGTAGACACAAACAAGATTTAACAAACAACCGAAGTGGCGCGAAAGATGGCGCAGAAATAACAGTAAAATTTTCGGCACAAAGGACAATATCCAATACGTTGGATTCAGACTAAAGCTTGTAGTACACTGTTTGTCCAATAGCCAAATATTTGGCATAGGCAGCTAGACAGCTGACAGATATCATAGATGTTTGTCAAATGTCTAACACCCCGTTCACACTACAACTTATATTACGTGATATAGACTATCTTGATATCAGCATCTATACATCTAGTTTTCACTGGAAATAATGTACATGGCATTTGATATCAAGATACTCTATATCACGTAATATGGTTTGTAATGCGAACAGGTGTAGGACTAAATATTTGGCTATTGGACAAACAGTGTACTACAAGCTTAACCCGCGAAATTGATAAATATTTGCTTTTGTCATGCTTTTGGCATGATAAATATTTGCTTTTGTCAGTAATTACAAATGTTTAACATTTGTATGAAACTTAAAAGGTCTCCCCTGTCCTGTGGCCGGATGCAGTTATTAGAGATACATTATTAGGGACGCATCATTAAGATTGGAACCGAGCTGGGGCCTATGTGCTGGCACTTCCTGACCCAAATACTATATCCATTTCCTTCTTGACTATCCAACCGCTGATATTCGGTTAAAATAAATAGTTCCAGAACGTCTGATAACCAACTCTGTGACAAAATGCGTGAGTTATTTTTTGCGCAAAACCTCTAGATAATTATTTGTAGTTTTTTTTTTTCAAATAATAAACATGGCTGGGTATAATTTATTGATGTCTTTTTCACTTTGGAATTTGAATACCGGAATTGACCGGTTTTCAGCCATAGTCGAGCAATATTGATTTTCCGAAATGCGTAAAAAGAACACATCTATTATGTTCTCAAAAGGAGTAAAAAGTATGCATATTTTGCTTTTCAAAAGGAGTCTGCACTTTATACTTTCAAAAGGAGTATGCTACCCCTTCACTTACGGAATAATCGAGCGGAATATTTTTCCGAAAGTAAAAGTTACAGCTCCCATTAGTTTGCGTTGGAACCTTACAAATTCCAATTATATTGTTCATTCGTTTCAGGTGGATACTGCTGCAGAAATTTCTTTTCGATTCCTTACTTTTCCGTTTCAATAAACGGAATTGGAAAATGAAATTTCTTTTTAAAACGATACCGATCTTTAGTTGAGATAAAACTAGCTACACACGGCAGACGTGCCAATCACAAACATGGCCAACAAATACCACATCTTCAAATAGCCAAAATCGAGATATCTCCTAGAAACGTTATCATTAGCGCAGGCAGGCTCGGTTTCCTCGAGGATTACGCGCAAGCAATATAATTCCGTTTTTATAAACACGTCATGCTTGAATTGGGATTTCGAAATCCGTTTGTGAAATACTTTTAACGATTGAAGCCTAAATAAAAGCTGTAAAGATATTTATTGTACTGATAAATAAACCTCTTCCGAGAAAAAACCAGATACGCTGAGTGACGAATGCACCGTTTTGAGCAATGAGGCGGATGTTACAGGTGGAAATAGGATTATCGGAATATATGTTACAGGTGGAAATAGGATTATCGGAACCAATTAGCTGAGGTGAATTGATCAACACTGAGCAAAATAAACTTTCGATATTCATAAGATTACATTATGATTATTTGCTATAAGAATTCAGTATGAATTTCATAAATGTATCTTATGAAATATAATGATGTTGAAAAAATAAAAATATGGAGCAACATGGATTCGAACCTTGAACGTTGGAATTATGGGTACAGTGACTTGCCCACCAGTGTATATCAACACTTGTAATTAGGAATGCGTAAAGGCATACAAGAACAACGTCGTGTGAAACAAATTCTATTCATAAGTCAGCCTTATGAAATTCCAAAGCATCGTTCATAAGATGAACCTTATGAAATTCTTAAGAAAATTGAAAAAAATGTTCATACTCATGCCCATTGCCCTGGAAGTGATAAATTCTACATAGGAAATGCAAAAACAAAATACATGACATGACTTAATTTTCGGCGCGAATGTTACCAAAACAGCGCAAGAAAACATCTTTTTTGTCTCAAAAAATGTCCTAAAGATGCGCTGCATAACCTGCTTTTGACATGATGATGCCTTATCTAGATTGTTTCTAGCATCGCAATATCAAATAGGTTATAAGGGAAGGTCCATTAATTATGTCACGCAGTAAGGGGGGAGGGGCGGTATGAGAAAACGTGACGATCCATACAAAAAAAATTCAAGGTCCATACAAAAAACGTGACAAAGGGGGGGAGGGGGGTTTATAAAGTCAATTTTTGCGTGACGTAATTAATGGACGTTCCCTAATCATGTTATTGAAAAGTGCAGAAATGCATGAAAAGCACAAGCCAATTCAGCAAGTGTCAAAACAACAGATATAAACATGGACTGCATTTATTTGATTGATTGAAATTGAATGCGAATGAAGAGTTTATTTTCAAATTGATCAAATAACGGACACATTCCATTTGCCAAATATCTTCTTAAGATACTTACTATATGAAAAAAAAAAACATATCGGAACTTTGCATGCAGTAAGAATTACAATCAGCAGTTGATTCAGTTTGACAGTCCACAAGACACGTCAATTTTTCTGAAATGCCTAGAGCCAAATGACACATCGCTGAGAAGTAGCTCTATCAAGGTTATTATGATGTTATATTAACATACTGAAATAATTTACCTGTTATTGTTATGCTTTATAATAAGCATCAACAATTTTGAAAAGTTCGTGTTTTTTTGATTGCTGATTTAGATGCAAATGTTAATAAACCTTTTAAAAGGAAAGAAAAATGCTCTATAATCAAGAAATCGTTTTCATTTTTCCAAAATACTTTTAATCGATTTTATAGAATTCATATAAAATCCACCATGATATTTTTTGATGATTCCAACAGGGATGTTACTAAATGCATAACGTAAGCCAATTTTCTGTCGCAGTTTTGTATCTTTAGAAAGGCGCGTAAATAAAACCAGAGTAAAACAAAAAGTTGCACTATAAAACTTGCTTCGCGTATGAAATTTTGCTAATAATGAACTCACACGAACACACTCTCATAGGCGGAGCTGGACAATCAGTCTGGAGGGGGCCTGGAGGGGGCCTGCCGAAGGATTTTTTTTCGTTTTTAGGAATATTTAAAAGAGCGTAAGGACAGGTTATTTTTATTGATGAATCAGAACATGTTTAATCGAATAATTAGGTCTAAACACAGGGCAGACTGAGCAGTTATAACATGTTATAAGAATATCTTAATGACGAATTTCTTGTTGAAATTATTTAACAACCGTTATAACATGTTATAACTCTATGTCTGAACAAGGCACTATTCTGCGCCGCGGTGAGGCGAGATGCCTTAAAGATGTCGCAAATATATACCTCGTATTATTCCCTGTGAATCAAATGGAGAATGGACTCACACGAGGTAACTGTAGTCACCTTACTCGATTCACTGAAGGCGCATCATTTCGTCCGAGGCGGAAAATAGATCTGAATCTATATAGAGTCAACTTTAAACTAAAAAACATTAAAACTACAGAGAACAACATTGAGTCAACGAACATTTTAAATTTATATCAAAATCTGGATTGGTTTGGATTATGTGTTTTAAATATCTTCAAAATTGTGTCGGTTGATAGTAAATCCTTCACAACTCCGTTCCCAATTATTAAAATTGCCAGATTTGAAAATCAGTGCTGCGTCATGGTACTTCTCAGTCATGTTTTAAGTGTGTCTGATGGCTGAGAAGTTCGCAGCCAGCTGAGCTTATGGGAATGAAAATTAACACCTGGAGCAACCTATATAGATTGGTTGTAATATCAAGTTTCAAATCCGCTCGCAAGGTTTCCAAAGATATATTTATGTTTTTGTTGCGCAAAAAAAACTCGAACGACAGTTGCTTCAGCTTCCAGGTCTTGTTGTTTTATATTTAGCATCTGAATAATGGTCTATAAACTCCTGCCCATTTGCCTCAAGCGTACTAAGCTCTCATTTGACTTACTATCGTTTTTCGATGAAGCTGATGGAGATGCTAGTTCCCGAGCAGGAGAAAATAGCAGGTGAATACCTAATTTTGATCTTGATAACTCAGTTCTCAATTTGGTATTCACATAACATCACTGAGAAAAAAGATTGGTAAACTCAAAAAATTTCTAGTTTCATTTAACCGGTATTTCACGTTGAATTGGGCACAAACATCATATTAGTTTGATTTGACTACCCACGATGATTAAAACAAACTAAAATTTTGAGTAAATGATTCAGGAATTAAGCAGTTAAGTTCAACTAACAACCGTTTGAATTAACCATTATGTTGGTTGTTTCATTATGACAGCTACGAAAACATCCAGATTGGTGGGTTGATTCTACCGACGCTTACGGGTTGTTTCAAACAAATTTTAGTATGATTCATACTGAGCTGCTGTTTGAAACAAACAAACGAAAACGGCTGAAACGACAAACATTTCCGTTTACATTTTTTCTACAAGCATTGTTTACATATATGTATATAACAAATCAAATTGATGGTCAAGATACAATGTCTCGGAGATGAAATATTCGGCTTTCAAAATGTAAACTTGTTCCAGTTCAGCTATCGTTCCAGGAACTGTATTTACTTATGCGGGATATTCAGGAATTTCACCGCAAACAGTAATATTGTCGAAAACAAATAAACACTGTAGCCTTGATCAACTATTTTTTTTCGCAAATATGTCTCCTTAACCCACCAATCATCACCAACTATTTACTAAGATACAACAGTAATACTTGCATCTTACCTTAGAACAAGACTTTAATCAGTCAGCGCGACCGGCTGACGAGAAATGTAATATCCCAAAAAAATAGTTTGTTTCAAACTAAAATTTTAGTTGTTTTTGCTCCAAACAAAGCATCATTTTGATTTAACCAGCGCTTTGGTTAAATCAATCTAAAATTTTAATTTGATTTTCTAAGTCAACGCAACCTGTGTTTTGGTAATAATAAACCCCTTTCAAGGTTTGGAACAACCATAATTTGTGTTGTATTGTGGTCATAAGGAGTGTATCGAAAAGTAGTTATAAACATTCGATGCGTTATTACGCATAAACTACTGTATATATTTTTAGCGTGTAAGCGCCATTTGCTTTGTTTACATGTCAAAAATGATTATTCGGTTCATTCATTTCCGTTGATAAAGTTGTATTCAAAATGTCGCGAATTGAATTTGAGACTAAAAAGAAAATTCTGCACACTTGGTGCACCGAAAAGGGTGTTACTTACAACCAGATTGCGAAAAGAGTAAATGTTCACCCGGCAAGTGTAAAACGCATCATCGAAAAGTTTGGTAAGGAGTGCTCCCTCAAGGATTTACCAAGAAGTGGCCGGAAACCCGGCTCCAGCAACCCCGATTTGGACCAAAAAGTTGTGGATTATATTCAACGGAACAAATCTGCCTCTACTCGCGATCTAGCCAAGAAGTTCAGGACCAGCATCGGAATGATTCAACGAATCAAGCGCAGGAATAACTTGAAGACGTACAAAAAGCAGAAAGTGCCCAAACAAACTCCGGAACAAAAGTCTCGTGCCAAAACCAGGGCTCGAAAGCTGTACAGCTGCATTTTGGACAATGTCGACCAGTGCATTTTGATGGATGACGAAACATACGTTAAAGAAGATTCAAGAACGCTACCGGGGCCGCAGTTTTATACTAAATCTGTTGGGGAACGTGTGCCAACCTAGCAGATACGACTGTTGCGATGGAGAAATTCGGTCAGAAGGTGCTCATTTGGCAAACTATTTGCACATGTGGCTTGCGTTCTTCAATTTTCTATACAAAAGGAACTATAAATGCTGAGATTTATCCAAAGGAATGTTTGAAGAACAGGTTGCTACCATTGTATAGAAAGCACCAGTCCCCTCCTCTCTTCTGGCCAGATTTGGCATCGGCACATTACGCCAAATCCACTCTACAGTGGCTGACGGAGAATAACATCAAGTTCGTAGAAAAAGACATCAACCCACCAAACTGTCCCCAGTTGCGACCGATCGAACGCTATTGGGCAATAGTCAAGCGTATGTTTAAGAAGGATGGTACAGTGTCCCAAAACATGACCGATTTTAAGAAAAATTGGGCAGCGGCATCCAGGAAGTGCACAAAGGTCACTGTGCAGAATTTGATGGCAGGTGTCAAATCAAAGGTACGGGCATTCTACAGAAATGAACATGATGACTAGTTTTTCCGTTTGGATCTTTTGTAAACATGTTAAGCTATAATAAACTGAAATAGTATGTTAATTTTAAAGATGTTTTCATGCCTATTTTATTATTTGGAAGTTTATAACTACTTTTCGATACACTCCTTATCTGTAGGTAGAAACAACGAACCTGTCTGTTTGTTTTGAAACAAAATCGTTGGTTTAAAACAACAAAACGGATATTTACAACATCTAATTTTTTAGTTTGGATGTCAACAAACAAGTTTGTTGTTTCAAACGGGACTGCTTTTTCTCCGTAATTGTGGGAACAATTTTATGGTATTATTCTCAGGTATTTTACCTCTTAATCTGAGCTCATAAATACTCATAAATAAGGCCAGTTCAAGTTATTCGCTCCTGCTCGGGTTGAGGAAGAATACTAGCGTCACTTTCAATTGTTTCGGAATTATCAACGTTAGATGAATGGAATCGAAATTCTTGGTGTTCCGAAAGAACAGTACAGAAGTACATTTGAAGTCAATATATTATCGGCCCTATGGTTTTCATATGATAAGTGATATTTTCAACTATAATTTAGAAGAAAAATTAAATTTGAAGAAAAATTAGTAATCTCCATTTAATTCCAACTACCTTTGCTTATCTTCGACAGATACGCGTATTTCGTCTACAATCCCAACAAACAATCACTTATTAAATAAACATCATTTTGGCGATTTAATTCAGCAGTGTGTTGAATAATCTCTGAACTATTTTCAATCACTGCTTTTGTTCAGGCATTATTCACACAAATTTGGAGAAGTTATAAAGCTGCCGCCAAGTGCTTTTGGACACTGGCAATTGCATATGCTTAAGCAGCAACCCAACAAACATCGGTGTTGAAATAGAGCTTGTTCAAGCAAATTTGGAGAAGCTATTCAGCTGTTTCTTCTAGAATAGCTGAATAGCTACTCCAAATTTGTTTGAACAAGCTCTTATTCAACACCGATGTTTGTTGGAAAGTTTGCAGCAATGGAGATCAGCTGATAATTGAATAACTGCTGTTTAAGTGCTGCACACAACTTGAGGCTGATTCCGAGGGTCAAAGTGACCTTTGTTTAGCTAAGCAAGTTTTTTTTAAAGGATAATATATTCTCTCCTTGTTAATTAAAAGTCATGCCGAAATTTTTCTTCAACATCATTAAGCTTATTAAAAAAGCTGTGTTGTATTTTATAGAACTTTAGTTTGACTTTTTTGAATTCTCATAAAACTTTCTTTGTTTTTTTTTGTATGATTTTCCATGAGATACAGACATTTTATACTAAGCATATTTAGTACGATACTATTATACATGTACATTAACAGAAACATTATGTAACATTTATTTATAAACATTTAATAGCGAGATTTGAACCACCACCCTTCGTATCCTTAACTACGTGACACTACCACTGCGCTGTCCTAGAATTGAATTATACTACATACGAGTCGTCTTTATAAGCTCAATGTTATTTTTTGAATAGTAGCAGAAGTGATGCTTTAATTGAGCTACATTGATATTCTATTTATAGCGTTGTCTCTAAATAAGCAACATCAGTGCTCAATTAAACCTTTTAAATGTTGTTATTAAACGTCTGAATTAGCAAGCTGTACACACGCTTTGATATTGGATGTTCGGTTTTACTACGTGCATTACTGACCAGGGCATGTTGAACAAGAGACGATTAAAGGATATGACAATGTTTTCTGCTGTAATTTATTAACACTGCGCTGTTTTCTATTCGGATAGGCAATGTTAAGATGAGCCTGTGAGCTATTTGCTCCAAGCAGTTGACTATAATTTCCACTCATGAAAACAGGTCAATACTGTTTCACCGGCACCAAAAATGAACAACTTATAAACGAAAATATAGGCATTCTATTATTTATATCATTATATCAGTAATCCAATTTAACTCGAAGTTGAAGAAGAAATATTTATAATAAGATGCACTTTGGACGCTTTACTACGCCATTTTAACGACTTTTATTTTAATTGTTGTTTATTTTGATGACTATTGGTTTAAACCACAGCTATTATTCAGCTAAATATAAGATTTAATTGGTAAAACTAGTTAAAAGTCGTTGCATAAGAGGCATAAACTGTACTTCAACTAATTGTTCATTGGTTGAACAAAAGTCAATTAAGACACCTGTGTAAAGCTTTTGTACTATTTTTCCTCAGCTTATAATAGGATCAGTTGTATAGTGATGTACATTTCAGCTATTGTTCAATTCAATATCAGGTTTTATTAATTAGGCTATATAAACGATGTTCAAACGAATTTACAAACTGTTAATCATCTCTTTGTTGAACTATGTAAATTTAGTTACACATAAATACTAAAATAGCTTTTACTAAGCATGTTATTCAAACAAAATAAAACAGTGGGATAGTTGTTAATATTTTTATTGAGAACATGGTTGTTCAGCGTATATTTCAGCCAGATTTTGTATTCAGCTACGAAAGTCATATTTCAGCTTTAATAAAGCATGTATGCTTATTTACTGCTTTCGTTTGTTTGTTGGGATGTGCAGACTTCCTTAGTGTCTCGTACTAATAACTCGAGTCGAGTCAAAATGAACTTAAAAAACCCGCATTAATCCACCGATGGTGAAACTGAACCCTTCTTACATTTCATCAGAATTACGAACTCAAATGTGGCCAATGTTGTACTGAATACATATTTTCATCAGAAATTCCAGGAAGATCCAAGAATATTTGATATGTCATACATTCAGTTTTTAGAATGAACTATTTGTCAATCCTGGACGGATTGTTCATCGATGTGATTAAAATATTAACATTATTAATCTTTAATGACCTGTTTGTGTTATTTATATAGAAGAGGAAATTACATAAACATTAGAAATTTCATACACTTAGTCCATAGAATGCATTATTAGACAATCCTAAGTATCAATTTCGATTATCGATATGGATTCAAGATGCTTAATAAGTACATATTCGTTGAAAATAGTAAATGGAGACTTTGTGTAATTTTCGAATATACTCGTTGCAGTTCAAAACCAGACCCCTGGAGCCAATCGATGCTGCTCTAATTCTATACAGTCGCATAGTGTGGCTAGTCCGCTGTATGTGCTATACAACGCTCCAGAAGCGACACAATAGAATGCAAGCGGCATCGATTGGTGTGATTGGTCTTGTTCGGTTTTGCACTGCAACGAGTATATTGTCATCTCACAATTATGTGCTCTCAGGTATTGTTTTGGTCATATCTCCATGAAGAATTATCCAATCATAATGAAATTTTGACCAGTTATTTGGAGATATCATAGCTTTGATCTGGCACCAACAAAACTAAAATCGGTACACAAACAGCTCAGTATGTAATCGGAGACTAAACTGTTTGATTACTATTATAATAGGCCTTCAAGTACTGTTTTGTTCATATCTTCGTAACGAAATGTCCGAATGAAAAAAAAAATCAATAGCGTTCTATAGGAATGTTGTAGCTTCCATTTGCCGTCAACAGAACTGAAATCGGTTCACAGATGGCTGAGAAACCGATGTGACATTATTTGTAACGCACACACACACACATGCACACACACACACGCATACACACACACACACACACACATACATACACACAGACATGTGCTCAGTTCGTCGAGCTGAGTCAGAATGAGTATATGACACTCGGCCCTGTGGGCCTCGGATAAAAAGTCGAGTTTTCAAGCGATCTTAATACCCTTCTATTGATGTAAGAAGGGTAAAAGGAAGTTAACATAATGAAATTTTGAACACTTATTTGGAAATTTTATAACTTTAATTTGGCGTTAACAAAGCTTCAATCCTGAGCTTCAATTTTGATTATAGATATGGATTCAAGATGCTTAATAAGTACATATTCGTTGAAAATAGTAAATGGAGACTTTGTGTAATTTTCGAATATACTCGTTGCAGTTGAAAACCAGCCACTCGAGCCAATCGATGCTGCTCTAATTCTATACAGTAGCATAGTGTGGCTAGTCCGCTGTATGTGCTATACAACGCTCCAGATACGACACAATAGAATGCAAGCGGCATCGATTGGTGTGATTGGTCTTGTTCGGTTTTGCACTGCAACGAGTATATTGTCATCTCACAATTATGTGCTCTCAGGTATTGTTTTGGTCATATCTCCATGAAGAATTATCCAATCATAATGAAATTTTGACCAGTTATTTGGAGATATCATAGCTTTGATCTGGCACCAACAAAACTAAAATCGGTACACAAACAGCTCAGT
This sequence comes from Aedes japonicus, assembly GCA_034211315.2. Lineage (NCBI taxonomy): Eukaryota > Metazoa > Arthropoda > Insecta > Diptera > Culicidae > Aedes > Aedes japonicus. The sequence goes on along the minus strand of JASCZW010018351.1, from coordinate 2,668 downwards.
ATGTAATCGGAGACTAAACTGTTTGATTACTATTATAATAGGCCTTCAAGTACTGTTTCGTTCATATCTTCGTAACGAAATGTCCCGAATGAAAAAAAATCAATAGCGTTCTATGGGAATGTTGTAGCTTCCATTTGCCGCCAACAGAACTGAAATCGGTTCACAGATGGCTGAGAAACCGATGTGACATTATTTGTAACGCACACACACACATACACACACACATACACACACACATACATACACACAGACATGTGCTCAGTTCGTCGAGCTGAGTCGAATGATATATGACACTCGGCCCTGTGGGCCTCGGATAAAAAGTCGAGTTTTCAAGCGATCTTAATACCCTTCTATTGATGTAAGAAGGGTAAAAAGGAAAAACCTGGATCTGTTCCACGTCTATGTTTTCCTGGAAAAATCCAAATAACTATCAAAATGAACTTAAAAAAAGGAAAAACCTGGATCTGTTCCACGTCTATGTTTTCCTCGAAAAAATCCAAATTTCTGAAGTATATGGATGTACCTACCTATCTTTTAATTTTTTATTTTTTATTTTGTTCATTTGTCCAGATTGTACGGAACTCTTAATCGTTACATAAAATTAAAATGCAAACACTTCTAAAGTTCGCAATTTTACTTCTCTACCCAAGTAACCACGAGGCTGTAATAGCATGCATATATAGGGCATATGTATAACGTCTAGTGCATCATCAAAGTTGGATTAAAGCTGAAAAGGGCCCCACTAAGATCGAACTAATGCTATATCTTTTGTAATGCCATAAGACATTGCTAAAGTAGCATTATTGCATTGGTAATGCATCACTACATTCTTGAGCTAATCTAACGCTTCATTACTTGACAACTGTTGAAGTGATGCGATCCCGCATTACCGATGTTAATTTTGGGTTGAATAAGTGCAATAATATAATGCAACTTAATTTTTGATTAGATCCACTTTTTACGAAAATTGAGTAACATTTCCGTGAGAGAAAAAGAGATAGCATACAATTGTGCTCAAAAATTGAGTTAAGTGAAGCGGGAGTGTATGTTATTTTGACAGAATATTTGAGAGTGTGTTCGTCTAAGTTCATTATTAAGCCTGGGACCGAGTTTGGGACCGATGTGCTAGTACCATAGACTAACTCTAAGACCAGTAGGCCCCGAACAAATACGATTTTTTTCTTGGCTCAGTCAGTAAATCGCTAGTTGCATATTGATTGTTGATGATAGTGCTGTGCGCAGCTAAAATAGTAGCACAAATGACAACAAAAACGGCACGGTTGCTCTTAGCCGAGTGCACGTTGGTTTTGAATTAGGAGGACTGATTCATTTTAGATGTTTCGACCGTTATTTATTTTAGCATGAATTGGAAACCACGTGACATATCGGTTTGTCGGTGATATGGGGTTAGCAAAACATCGTAAAGATTTTGAAGGCGGTTTTTTCTATTCCTTTTTTTTCACACAGAATGTCGTCCAGTTAGGTTGATTGGTATATGATACTACTTGGAAAGTTGGTTATCGCGACTTGTACGCTATTCTTTGTAAGATTTGTAAACAAATCCAGTTTCGAATACCGCGAAACAATTTCTATGATCGTAACAACATTTTAAGCATATGATCTGAGCCAACAAGGAAAGGTCGTGCCTGAAAGAACGCGATATGGCTTCATATTTCTATAAAATAAACCAGTTGTTTCTTACTGTTTATTTTTCCACACCACTTTGCAAACAATAAACAATCAAACTCGCATAACGAATCGGACACACTTTCACAGTTGATCAATATCAATATTATGTTTTTTTTTCAAGTTGTGGGTTGTAAGTCCAACGGGCAGAATTATGCAAGTCTTTGCGTTATAACTTTGAAACATTCAAACACGATTCTGTGACGGTGGACGATTTGAGTCAGAACGCATTAGTCATTCTCAACACAAACGCACACTTACCCCCTACGAGAGTCTCTTCCTTGTCTTTTGGTGAACGATGTCCAATTTCCAGCTGAAAAAATATACGAAAATACAGCAATAACATTTAATATTTCACTAACGCATTGATTCCACTTCTACTACACGTTTCAGAAAACTCAAGATTTGAACACCAGTTTTTCGATGCCATGGCTTAAACGATATGCCTGGCATCAGCCTATCGGTCTTCGTATCGCTTTCAGCACGTGTTACGCACTACGGAGCAATCCAAAATCGGAGGCTGTTACCGATGACGTTGACGCTTGCGAGAACCTAACTGATCGCCGACAAACGTGCTTCCGCTTTGGTTGTTCCATTCTGATGCACTTTCAGCTGATGCCGCAGCAGTTCGTACCAATCCAGTCGATATTTGTATACATAGGCACGCTAGTACTCAACTGAACCTAAACCAAGTGTACCGATGAGTTTACGACATATCTCTACCCGTTATCCAGATGGGAATAAGGTAAGGTAGCAGGGACTGGTATTGAACACAGTCACAAGCAATTACAATCCCGTTAGAGTAACACTATGGGATATAGCTTCTCTGATGCAATGCCGATCTGGTATGGTGAATACCAACAGGGTTAACAGTTGATGGTTGCATCGGTATGAAGCAAAATCGTTCATCCAGGTCCGCGCCTGATGTGTGTTGCAATTCTTATCACACGCTGAGTGCAGCTAGGTACAATGTGTGAAACCA
>JASCZW010018350.1:0-15571 GCA_034211315.2 Aedes japonicus | reverse complement strand
GAAAGCACAAGGTACTGCAGATATTCAAATTAAATTACTGCTCTTTTTTTCTCCATATCATATTTTATTTCTTCTTTAGGAGGACGTCCTGTTACTGACTTCTTGAATAGTTCTAAACGTTCGAAGCGAAGGAAGGTAAGTGAGTTGCGTAAAGCTGGGTCAACACCACAGCTTGCTCTGGCTACAGAAATGAACTTGCGTAGCGAAGGAAAGGTAACAGAGGCAGGACTGGTAAAAGAAATACTCCATTCAACTCCTACTCGAGCATCTAGAATGTCTCGTGCATGGAAGAAGTCAAACCAAACAGGAATACTACGATACACAACCACCGAAGCTCTGGCTCTGATGCTGGACCTGGATTTATCTAGACAAAAGTATCAAATTTTAAGAACACAAACCAAGGAGAGAGGAACCGATTCGTATCCATCATACAAACGGATTCAAGAGGAGAAAAGCACTGCTACCCTGCAGCACTCTGCACTGTAGTGACCGAAAGTAAGGCTGAGGTATCATTGCAGGCTCTGCTTAACCACACAGTGCAACGCATCGCGTTGATAGATCCAGGGAAGTTTGAAGGGGTTAGTCGAGATGTCCTGAAGAATTGCACTCTCATAACTAAATGGGGCTTTGATGGAAGTTGAACACAATCGAGGTTTCATCAATTACAAGCGAATCATGATTTTGACGATTCAAGTTTGTTGATGACATGTTTTTTTCCTCTCCAACTTTATAGTGGAGATGAAAATAACAAGTTAATTTTGTGGCAAAATCCGAAACCTTCATCTACCCGCTACTGTCGGCCCTGTAAACTGGAATATTGTAAGGAATCCTTTGAGACGATTAAAAAGGAAGAACTACTTATTTGTACCCAAATATCAGGTCTTTTACCAACATGTATTGATACAAGGGCTGGAACGATACAGGTAACTCACACATTATCCTGCACAATGATTGACGGAAAGGTGAGCAACGCTTTGACTGGAACGAAGTGTTCCCAAAATTGTTCAGTATGCTCAGCAACACCCAAAATCATGAACAATATTGATGAAGTTTTGCAACGGAGGAAAACCCAGAAGCATTGGAGCTGGGACTATCAACTTTACATGCCTACATTCGAATCATGGAGTGGATGCTACACGTTAGCTACAGGTTGGACACTAAAAAGTACTACAGAACACGAGACATCAGAGCAATCGTTGACCAACGGAAAAGTAAAATCCAGGATAGATTCCGTAAAGAGCATGGGTTGTTGTTGGACTTTGTTAAAGAGGGATCTGGCACTACAAACACGGGTAACGCAGCCCGGCGTTTTTTCGAAAAACCATCTGTCACAAGTGAGATAACTGGTATTGACGAAGAACTTATTGATCGATTGGACACAATTCTACGTACGCTTTCATGCGGAATTGATGTAAACCATGACGCATATCATGCATTCGCCATCAAAACAGCTCGTTTGTACGCAAGCTTATATGAGTGGTATCCAATGCCTGCGAGTGCTCATAAAATTCTTATCCATGGATCGAAGGCGATTGCACTTGCGCTGCTACCCATAGGTATGATGAGCGAAGAAGCGCAAGAGGCCCGTAATAAAGAGTTTCGGAAAATTCAAGAGTCACACTGCCGAAAGTCCAGCAGAAAAGAAACAATGCAAGATGTATTTAACGGTATGTTGATCACATCAGATCCCTTCTTGTCCAGCATGAGAACCAGCACCACTTCATCGTCCGAACGTGAAATGAAGTCAGCTGTTGCGGATCTCCTTCACTTCGAAGCGGAATCGGAAGATGATGAAGAATAAATATACATTTATAAATATTATTATTTTATATTCACAATCCTAAACATGGTTCGAAATTAAATACAAGAACATAATTAAGTGTTTTTTCCTCAATAATGAAGTTTGATCAGAAATTGCATTGCAATATTCAATACTATGTGTCTACTCATTATATTTTTGATTTCCTTTTGAATAAAACATCCGTCAGTAAAAAGATATCTTGATCAAAACCAGTGATGCCAAAATTTAGCTTTAATCCTCATGAACAACTTCGCAGAAGGTTTTGTTTTAATAGCGGGCTTCACTCAAAAGATAGAGCTGATATAGATCAAAATAGAGTGATCTAGATGAAAAGGAGTGATGTCAAATGATAGATATTATTCACCTGAATAACCTTGCTGTAAATTTTGCTTCTATAGAATGCTTCTATCAAAATCTAAAATTGATTTAGATAAAAAAAGTTATCTAGATCAAAAACCAGTGATGCAAATTGTGACTTTACTCCGCATGCACAACTTCGCAGAAGGTTTTATTTTTATATCAGGCTTCCCTGAAAAAATAGAGCTGTTCTAGATCAAAAAAAAATAGATAAAGGAAATGATGCCAAAAGATAGATATGATTCACCTGAACAACCTTTTTGAATATTTTGGTTCGTTATAATGCTTCTATCAAAAGATAGAATTGATCTAGATAATAAAAAAGTTATCTAGATCAAAACCACTGATGCCAAAATGTAGCATTAATCCACATTAACAACTTTGCAGAAGGTTTTGTTTTAACATCAGGCTCCACTCAAAAGATAGAGCTGATATAGATCAAAATAAAGTGATCTAGATAAAAATAAATGATGTCAAAAGATAGATATCATTCACTTGAACAACTTAACTGCCATTTTTGCTTCGATATAATGCTTCTATCAACATATATAATTGATATAGATAAAAAAAATGTAATCTAGATCAAAACCAGCGATGCCAAAATGTGACTTTACCCCACATGAACAACTTCGCGAAAGGTTTTATTTTTATAGCACGCTTCCCTCAAAATATAGAGCTGATCTAGATCAAAAAATAGTGATCTAGATAAAAAAAATCATGCCAAAAGATAGATATGATTCACCTGAACAACTTTGCCGAATACATCAAATCACTATGACTTGAAATTTAGGAGTTAGGAGGTTTGTCCTTGTAAAGTTGAATGATCTGCCCCACTGTGCGACGCAATATTATTAACTATTCTTCTTCCCAGCTTTGATAACATATTCATGTCAAAGGTTGGTTTGTTTTTGCTATCATTTATCAGCTATATGAAAAACCATAAATTATATGGGAATTATGACTAACAGCAAAAATTATCATAGGCATCTTTGATTTATGATGTGTTTTCCACATTGATTTTATGGCTATCTTACGAAGACTTGTTTTCTTGAGCAAATCAAACAAGTTCCATTCAAGCGTAATCGTCTTTTCAAGAATAGAATAAATAAAGATGAACTTGTCGCGCTCCTAAGAAAATCGGTGTTGTCTGTGCCAGAATTATTAGTTTGTGCCTGGCCGAAGGTATGGTTTCAGATAAACCATTTAAAATGGCAAGCGTGGCTATTCTGGATTCCTCATTGGTAGCTATCATTAGCATGTATGCAAAAAAACTATCGTTTTTTTTCCAATGCTACATGAATAATTTTGCTGTTTAAATTACATTTTGAAATTTAAAATGGATTGTAGACACAACTTATTCAAGATCTAACAATGTATTAGCCTTGTCACCAAATTTGTTGAATTTTTAGTATTTTTTATTTGTTATATAAATTAATATTCTAGCAAGCATTCCGTGGCGCATTAAAACTTTCGAAATTTTATGTTATAAAACACCAATAAACTGAACGTCGCATTAAAAATTTATCAATTGCAGGCATAAAACTCATGCATTTATGGAATTTTAGAATTAATTTACATACGTATCCACTTTGGAGAAGAAACGTCATAAATATCGATATTTTTGTTTCTTCCTTAGCTTCCACTCGAATATAAACAAAAAAGTCCTCATTCAGCAGAATCTCGAAACATATTTATGACGGACTGCAAGTGCTCTCAAGAGAAAATCATAAAACTATCAACGTGGTAGTTTATCATAGTTAGCTTGTCTTGAATGTCATTACAAGTATGTACTTGATAATAACTATCAAGTTTTAAGCGAACCTTGGGAAATAGTATTGAGAACCTCCTGTAGTATGGGCCTTTTTGAACTTATGAGGGTTTTATGGCTGTTTTATCGATGTTATGTAGAATATCTAGTTTTATGCGTGGTTTTATCAAATGATTCTTGAAAACTTCTTCAAGTGTACCTTAAAATTGAATTTGTTACTTGGGATAGGAAGGTATTTTGAATCATTTGAGTGAGGCAGAGATGAATTGATACTTTGAATCACACTTTTACATATAGAATAACAAAAACATGACAAATTTTAGGTTAGAAACTCACCTCTAAATACCCAACGGGTCCATTGAACGGATAGTCACCCAGTCTTCGTTCCTCGTCCAGAAACTTTCCCGCTTTGCCATTGGACGGCGGACAAAACAGGCCATAGTTGAAGCTTTCCTTTAATTCCTGAAAAGAGACGAAGAAAAAGTATTCCAATTAATTCCCTTCTAGAATATGCAGCTCATTTGATCGTTCGGTGATTAGATCATCACATTCAAGGTTTCCGCTGTTTTTTTCACCCCCGCAAACACATATATCTTCTGACGATGACGGCGACAAGACCAAAAAGCGCAAGCATTGCAGGCACATTACTCGGATTGGGGAAGGAGATCCGGCCTGTCGTGTCTTCGCACCTCCGCATGGCCGCGCGTGTGGCATAAAATGTTGCAAATAAATCACGCGACGTTCCCACCTCCGGCCGACCCACGAGCTGATGATCGAGATGTTGGCAGTCTGGCGGAGAAAATCGAATTTCACGGATGGTTGCGTACTGACACATCTCCCCCGCGCCGTCGGAGAGGAATCCGAATGAAAAAAAAAAAGGTGTGGAGTTAACAGTCTTAGATTCCAAAGATGAAGACGTCGATTAAAATTTATGAGTTTCCCAAACGGAGGTGAGGAGGTGTTTGCGATTTTCCTCTCCAATTTCAACGGAAACAGTTTCGATGTAAACAAACGCGCGGCGAACTGCCTACTGCGATCGAGTGAGAGACTTTTTTTTTGACAGAACACCGTTGAATACCGAGCGAAAATCGATTTGCCGCGCTCCAGTTCTAAACAAAACATCCGTTTGTGTTTCATTCGGGTTTAATCAACCCAAAACGATACGTTTTGTGCTGCTGCTGCTGTTGTTGCGCAATCGATCGTCACACGATGGGTTCTCTCTTCATCGCGGTGTCAATTTGCGCCTCTTCTGTGATGGTAGCGGTTTCACTTTTCGCTCTCTTTCCGTCGCTCCGTGGCGAATCGTGGCGAGTCGAGATTCGGTCGAGCTGAATCGGCAGCAAATCGAATGTCCATATAGATTTCTCCGAAATCGAAAAGAAAGACTCAATTAAAAAGACAAAACGGGGGAAAAAAAAGTCGTGTGGCAATTAATGGCTTTTTGTTTCCATCTATGAAACAAAGAGAGAGAGGGAGAGGGGAGAGGAGAGGTGTTTAACTAAAGAAGCGTCGGTCCAAGTAAGGGCAATAAATCGGATCAACGGCAACAATGTGAGACAGCGCACAACAATTCCAGTTAATTTTCACGCTCTTGTGTAATCGAGAAATTTGTTGTCGTTTTGAATGACGCGTCGGTTTTGCTGATTGACATTCCGATCGGAAATTTACGTGATTTAACGTTTATGAAGTACTAGGTTTTTTTTTTCATGTTTTAAGGTAAATTAATTTGTCTTGCCTAGCAGATCTTCCACGTTCAGTTCACTAAAGCGAGTTGACTTTTTGAATTGATTGGAGCACCTACCTTGATCCTCACCTATCATCTCCAGTTGATATAATGAAATCCCTAACAAAACTAGAGCTTAAATGCGCCCTTCTGAACCAGTTAAGCGACTAAGAGCATCTCCACCTTGTTCGATTTTCCAAGCAAACTAAACCTTCCTAAGATATTAGGGTAAATTCTGACCCATGGCACAACGTCAATTTACGCTATCTTTTTCATTTTTAAACCAAAAAAACTTATAGTTCTAATATTTTAGGGATTCTTCATTTTTGCATATATTTTTTTAAATCAGTTTAAGGTGATTGTAAAAAAGAAATTTTAACTTAGAGTCAATGTTTATGCACCATTTGAAAATTTCTGGTCTTAAAACTACATTGGAACAAAAAAAGCTGGTTCCGATAACATTGTCCCCCGGGAATCTGCTACAAAGGGAAGAAAGTTTTAGTTTAGCTGTGTTATCCATATAAAACATTCCAGGCCCTTTGAAAAGAATTGGCGTCTTCAGCAAAGTTTCTCTGTGCGTAACAAATCGTTATTTGATATTATCATCTTAGTTCCAAATCATACTCCAGAGATGGCGCTGCAGTCTATCTTTGTCAAATGAAGCGTTAGAGAATTGCCGTCGTCGGTAAAGTTGTTGAGCATGTTAAATGTAGTAACTTGACGTTATCAGATTGGTTCCAAATTGGCCGTTTGCCAAACGGAGCTCTGGAAGATAGCTGCCTTCTTTAGCAAAGTTTCTCGGTATGCCATTTGTCGCCCTTTGGCATCATAATAATAATTCCCGATCTTACCACTAAGATAGCGCTGCTGTCTTTCTTTGCCAAATGAAGCTCTAGAGAGTTGCCGTCGTCGGCAAAGTTTCTCAATAAGTCAGGTGCCGTGTTTTTAGTTCTACATCTAATCCAGATCTAATGGAAATTACTAATCTTTCTTGTCATTTTCCAATTAGTAATTTTTAGGCAATACAAAGTCACAATAAATATTTAAACATATTCAATTAATATTCATGAGGGTCAACAAATATTATAAAGTAATATGACAAGTTATGGGTCATCCAAACTATCCTTGAGATTAGAACATGAGACTTACAGTTATAACAACAGTTTTTTGGGCAATGCAACGCTACGATGTGTATTGAATCATATTCATTGAATATCTTGGACAACCAACAGATATTGTGAAATTATCTTCGGATGTTCTAGGTTATTCAAACTATCCTGGAGTTCAAAACTTAAAATCTACAGCTGTAACTGAAATTTTTTGAACTAAATATAGTAACAATATGAATTTGATAAAATTAGGTGAGTCTTCTGGAAGGTCAACAGATATAATGAGATATCTTGGGATGTGCGAGATCCCCAAAACTGCCCTGGAGTTCAGAAGTTAGGATCTACTGTCGTTAATATAGCTTTATAACCTATGAAAGGTGATGATATGCACTCGAACATATTCAGTAAATCTTCTGTAAGTGTACCTTGGTTCTTCATAGTTTCTATGCAGGTATGGTGTGATGTGGATCTCAAGTTCTGAACTCCAGGACAGTTAGGATGACATAGAATATCACAAGAGTAACTCATATTGTCTGTTAGTATTCCAGGACATGCATTGAATCTGTTTGAATACATTTCCATCATTTTTAGGGTGAAAGAAGCTACCATAACAACAGAAGACCTCAAGATCTGAGCTCCAAGACAGTGTGGATGAGATAGAGCAACCCAATATTATCTCATATTGTCTGTTGGTCTTCCAGGACATTAATTGAATATGCTTGAATACATTTCGTATTTTTTTTTTATGGTGGATGAAGCTACTGTTACTAGAGTAGATCTCAAATTCTGAATTCCAGGAAAGTTTGGGTCACATAGAATAACCCAATATTACCTCATATTGTCTGTTGGTCTTCAGGGACATTCCTTGAATATGATTCAATTCATATCGTTACTTTGTATAGCGAACTAGCTGAACCCGAGGCGAGTTTTGCAACGCATGCGACTAAATGAATGCCGCGTTTATGGTTTTTGTTCTGAATGAATCTGGTTAAAATATTGTTGTTTACTTGTGTGTGTGTTATTTATTTAAAAAAAAGGTTTGTGTTATTAATTTAACCTTTGAACCGGTAGTTTCTACCGGTTTCGCTTTCAGCGTAGAAGCATTTCAAAGACAAACGAAACCGTATCCTGTCAGTTTGTATGAAATTTTCTCTTGCATAACCTAAGATTAACTTCTTGTGCATAATGTAGCACTGAGAGTAACTCAACCAATTCTTGACTAAAACGTGGTTCAAACTTCTATCAGAATATGCTTTCTACCCGAGAAATACTCGTTTCGTGTTTTAGTTCCATGGCTAATTCGCATGTTTGGTTCAAATGTCTGTTTCATTGGTTTGAGAGCCCTCGTTCCCCCTCTCCAGAGGGAAGGCGTCTCGAACCACCTAAGAAAAAAAAACCTGCCCAAAAGCCCCCGCATGCCAATGTTGGTTCCATTTGATGAACTCCAATTCCAAGAACTCGAGCATTGTAGAAATTTGTATGGAAGTCCTCCCCTTCCAGGCGGGGAAGGAGCTTCAAACCATCGTAATAACCTTCTCCGGCCTCAACAACCCCTACATATAAATGTTCATAACAGTAGGTATGATTTTCATGTTTGGTTGACATTTGTGTCTAATTTTCATGAGAGCCCACCCCTTCTAGAGAGGGGAGGAGTCTCAAACCTCCATAGAAACATTTCTTGGTTCCGAAAACCCCCACATCCCAAATTTGGTTCCATTTGCATGATTAGTTCTCGAGTTATGCAGAAATTTGTGTTTCATTGGTGTGGGAGCACCCCTTCCAGATGCAGGAGGGGTCTCGAACCATCATAAGAACCTTCCCCGACTCCAAAAATCCCTGCATACAAATAGTCATACCTGTTGGGATAATTCTCATGTTTGGCTCAAATTCGTGTTTCATTTGTATGAAACTACCATAAAAACATTTCTTGCCTTCACAAACTCGCCAATACCAAATTTTATTTCATTTGCATGGGGGGCCCCATTTCTAGAGGCGGGAGGGGTCTTGAACACAAGATGCTGTCCCGGACCCAAAAACCACTGAATACAAATTTGCAAAGCAGTAGGCATAGTTCTCATGTTTGGTTGACATTTGTGTTTCATTTGTATGAGAGCCCTCAGTTTTAGAGGGAGGAGGGGCTTTGAACCACCATAAAAACATTTCATGCCTAAAAACACTCGTCCATTCCAAATTTGGTTCAATTTGCTTTATTAGTTCTCGAGTTATACAGAAATTTGTGTTCCATTTGCTTGAGAACCCCCCTCCTCTCCCTTCTCATATGGCGGAAAAGTCTCAAATCACCATAGAAACATTTCCCTCCTTCAAAAACTTCCACATGCTAAATTTGGTTCCATTTCCCTGATTAGTTCTCGAGTTATGCAAGGATTTGCGTTTCATTTGTATGGGATCCCCCCCTTTCAGAAAGGGGAGGGGTCTCAAACCAACATAGATCCATTTTTTGACTTCAAAAACCACCACATACTAAATTTGGTTCCATTTGTTTGATTAGTTCTCGAGTCATGCAGAATACTGTATTTCATTTGTATCGAAGAGCCCCCCCCCCTCCCCTTAGGATGGGGAGGGGTCTCAAACCAACATAGAAACATTTTTTGTCTTCAAAAACGACCACATGCTAAATTTCGTTCCGTTTGCTTGATTAGTTCCCGAGTTATGCAGAATATTGTGTTTCATTTGTATGGGAGCCCCCCATTTTAAGACGGGGGAGGAGGGTTTCAAGCTACCATAGAAAACTTTCTTGCCTTCAAAAACTCACATATGCCAAATTTGATTTCTTTTGCTTGATTAGTTCTCGAGTTATGTAGAAATGAGTGTTTCATTTGCAGAGAAGGGAGGGGTCTTTAACTATCATAAGAACCTTTCCCGGCCTCAAAAACCCCAAAATTTTACTCCGATCGGTTCAGTAGTTTTCGAGTCTATTAGGTTCAGACAGACAGACAGACAGACAGACAGACAGACAGACAGAAATCCATTTTTAAATATATATAAGGCTTGCTTCATTTAGAATTGGAACAAACTTTTGCTCATATTGTGGCGCTCCTGGTGGACGGATTTGGTAGTTCTTGGCGCCCACGTGTCGAGAATTTTGTCAGCTTCACGTATGTATTTTTGACATTCCGCAAATCGACGGTACTTTGTAAACAATCAACATGGAAGCCGAAAGAAGGGAAAAAATTGTGCACAGTTATTTGGAAAATCCATTGTGGTCTGCATCTAGGCTAGCTAAACAGCTGAAATTGCCCAGAAATACCGTATGGCGCGTTATCAAACAGTATAAGGAAACATTGACGACGATTCGGAAGCCTCAAGCCAATCGTCGGAGTGGAACTGTCGACCGGAAACTGCGTGGTAAGACGATTAAGAGGAATTCCAATCTGTCGGACCGTGATTTGGTCAGAAAATTCGGTGCTGCCCATAGTACCGTGAGGAGAACTCGACTCCGGGAAGGAATCAAGTCGTATCGAGCTAGAAAACAGCCAAATCGGACCATAAAACAGAATAGTGTGGCCAAAATCCGTGCTCGGAAGCTATACGACCAGGTGCTGACCAAGTTCGACGGGTGTCTTCTGATGGACGATGAAACCTATGTCAAGGCTGACTTCGGGCAAATCCCAGGTCAAAAATTTTACTTGGCAACGGCTCAGAGGGATGTTCCAGCCAAATTTAAATTTGTTTTTGCCGACAAATTTGCACGAAAATTCATGATTTGGCAGGGCATTTGCAGCTGTGGCAAAAAAACAAAAGTTTTCGTTACAAATAAGACAATGACGTCGGAACTATACCAAAAAGAGTGTCTCCAAAAACGAAATTTGCCGTTCATTCGATCCCACGACCATCCCGTAATGTTTTGGCCAGATTTGGCAAGCTGTCATTACAGCAAAGTCGTTCAAGAATGGTATGCAGAGAAAGGGGTCTAGGTTGTTCCGAAAAACCTTAACCCACCCAACTGCCCCCAGTACCGCCCTATTGAGAAATACTGGGCAATCATGAAGAGGAGCCTCAAGGCAAAGGGAAAGGTTGTCAAAGACATCAAACAGATGAAGACCTGGTGGAATAAGATAGCTAAAACGATGGACGAAGAAGGTGTGCGCCGCCTAATGAGCCGTGTTACAGGAAAAATTCGAGAATTCCTTCGAAACCGTGACGAATAATTTTATCCGTATTTTTTCTTAAAAGTATGAAGAAAACGCTACATTTGTATAAAAAAAGATCTTGAATTCAATAATAAATAACTGAAATACAGGCAATTGTTTTTGTTCCAATTCTATCTGAAGCAAGCTTTAGAATAAGCTACTGCTACAACAGTTGATCTCAAGTTCTGAATTCCAGGACAGTTTGAATGACATAGAATATCCCAAGATTATATCATATTGTCTGTTGTACTTCCAAGTTATTCATTGAATATGTTTGAAAACATTTCGTTACTTTGTATAGCGGATAAAGCTGATGTTATAACAGTAGATCATAAGTTCTGTACTTCAGGACAGTTTGGATCACATCTCAAAAACATGTGGCCTCCTTTTTTTCAATCGATTTCTATTTTATGAATCACCAAATCAAACAGAATACATCAAATTGCTTGCATAATAACGCTTGGGAAAATTTAGTCCTGAAATGGTTAAAATAGAATCGGAAATGTCGGGCAACCGTCTACGGAAACTGTCCGAATTATAGATGATAGTGTTTAGAATCTTTTTTGTGACGTCTAGAATCAGCCATGTCAAAAGGTCCCTGCTTGAATTGACGCAATGAAAACGGCAGGCTGATTATTAATGTTCGCCTTTTGGAAGTGGGATATTTGAACTACCCGTAGGGAACTTTTGGAATCTCCCTCCCTCGGTTTGCTCTTGATTCTCAGTTAAAATATACTCAGACTAATCTAGTAGAGCTCCATCCGGGCCTGAAAAAAAGTCGGCTATCGTGGCCCACTTCGTTTCGGCCGGATACGATCGCGGAAACATCTACAAGATTCTGGCACTTCTGAAGAAGGGAGAGTCAATCGAGCGGAAGCCTGGTTCCGGCCGTCCGACCGTTTTAAGCGACCGGAGGATTCAAGAGAAGCTCCAACGGGAGATGGAAGGCAAGATGGCCACTTCTTCCATGAGTTGGACCGAAAGGTTGGTACGATTTTTTGTAGCTTGAAAATTGACCGATTTAGAGCAATCATCCCTCATCAACTTAGGGTGTACCATAAAAAAATGTTTTTTTTGCCCTAACTTTTTTATTTCAATTCCCACCGTACAGTTGTATTCGGACGAGTTTTAGAACTTTTAAAGACGCGTACTTTGGTATACAAGCTTTAACCAATCAATAGTTATTGAAGTTTTTTCTAAAAAAAAAACGCCCTTTTCAAATGTTGATTTTTATGATTGGGGCAAACACAAAAAAAAAAAAATTAAAGACGTCATTGGAAAGGGCAATTTATGTTGTTAAACATGTGTGAAAACTAGAGATATGTTATGTAGAAGGAGATGTTCGCTCATCACCATGAGGCACCAAGAGTGAACAACAATGTTTTTGGCTAGAATGAAAGATATGAAGAGAAAGTTTTGATATTTCCGCTAGTGTGCGGCAGGATTGGAAATGTAACAGATGTTTTTTTTTTAGGAAAATTGAGCGAAAAGGGCATGTATACGATGGTACTCGAACCAACGACATTTTTGCCTAACATCCCACTGCGGGGTAGGTTCAAAACTATCAAAACTTTCTCTTCATATCTTTCATTCTAGCCAAAAACATTGTTGTTCACTCTTGGTGCCTCATGGTGATGAGCGAACATCTCCTTCTACATCATAATCGTTACTCCTCGCACGGAGAATATATAACATAACAATTAATGTATAGAGATATGTTATTTCTGTATCTTGAGAAAATTAAATTCGAATCTGGGATGGTTTTAGAAGAAAAACTTCAATAACTATTGATTGGTTGAAGCTAGCGGCAAAGTTAATACACTAAGGTTTTTTTTTTGCACGGTTTCTTTTTACACGGGTTGTTTTCGGCGATAACTCCAGAACGGAACAACTTATCGACCTAATTCAAATCACATTTTACGTTTTGGGCCAGAAGTAATCATATGACAGTTTTTCAAAAAATTCACAATTTTTGGTGTAAATACTCAAAATTTTAAAAACTGTATTTTGATAATCACATGGACACGTAACGCATACGAACAAAATCGAAGCAATATAAAATGTATAAGTTTGTGAATTTTTCAACTCTATTTAGCCTTTTTTACACGGTTCCATACTAACAGTGGAACGTGTCCCCCGTGCAAAAAAAAACCTTAATGTATATCAAAATACGCGCCGTATATCAAAAGTTCTACAACTTCGAACAAAATTTTACAATGGAAATTGAAATGAAAAAGTTAGGACAAAAAAACTTTTTTTTATGGTACACCCTAAGTTGATGAGGAAAAATTGCTCTTAATCGGTAAATTTTCAATTTTATATATGAAAATTCCATGAAATTTTTTTGCGCTACAACTTTCCACGAGAATGTAAACGTCTACTTCTGCAAATAAAAAAGTTAGTTTATGTATTTCCGTGAAAATGGGGACCACCCTGATTTTAATCAACATAAAAAAAATGGACCTTCGTGATACAAACCATGTTGTAGAACATCACTTTGCTGTAAAGTTTCAAGTTTAGGCGCTGGGAGCATGTTTCCTCGTAAATTCGTGATCTGGACCATAGTGCATTCGTACCATAGTGGTCGTCGGTTGAAATTGAATCCAAACCCACTGGGGTGACAAGCAGCAGTCACACTTACCAATACACCACTTGGCCCAGCACATTTATTTTCGTTCTAAGTTTCCCACACACACAAAAAACGCCGTCAATTCATTTGGACAGCTTGCTGCGATCCCCAATTTTAGAATTTAACTTTCGGAATTAAAAACAAGCGCTTCTTGTGCAATTGCAATAGAAATTTCATAACAAACATCATTCCCATGTTCATAACATCGTCCACTTGACACTTTGGCCAAAAAAAAAAGAACCAAGCGTAAAGCTGGAGGCGCCAAACGCCACACCGACTGACGCAAGACAGCGCGACCATCCAAAATTGATGCCAATCGAGATCATTATCAAAATCGCAATACCGTTGCATAAGTGTGTGTGTGTGTGCGTGTGTGGAAGAGTTGGCCTGCATTTCGCATTTTCGGTTTTCATCTTGACTTGGTTTTTCTTAACAACAACAACAATAACATCAGTCGGCTTATGTTGCGTTTATCGTCAACAATTGCGCTCATGAAACTGTTGTTACAGCGCTGAATAAGTAGGTAGGTGGTCCACTTCATCAGCTGCTTTCCGAAGGCGCACTTGAGACGGAAAGATTTCATTGCTCAATTAGACTTAGTCGATCGGATCCGATTAATTAGGACGAGCGAGGGGGAAAACAAGCTCTTGAGCCGGACGAGCAGTAGTGGGCGCTCTTGAGTTAATTTTTGAAGTGTTCGATCTTCGATCGAGTGACAGCGCGAAAATTGGCCAATCGGTAGCCGAAGGTCGCTTTGATAATCCGATTTGGCGGATTTTCACGCCTCCCTCGTTAGTCGGATGGGTCGGTCCGGGATCGGCTTTCGTTGGATTGGCACGCAAAGGTCACCTTCCCTGCTGCGTTATGCGCTTGGTGGTGAATTGTATGCTAATAAAGATGGCCGCGCGTCCCGCCGAAGGTTATGGGCATCTTTTGTGTTCGTTACTTCGGTGGAGGTACTTCGAAAGGGGCACTGCTCGCAGTCTCGTGAGAACGGACCGGCGCGGTTTCAATGTTGCCGGACTAGCGCAGAAATGTAACAATAGTGCGGTGAAGATTGCCGTCTTCCGATAGGCCTTGTTTGTCGTATTGAAAACCAAATTGGTGCCGGAGTTCGATTCCTGTGGGCATTTCAGTTCAGGGTTGAAAGTCGCTGCTCATCCAATTAAACAATATAAACGCACCACTTCGAATTACGCACCCAGATGATCGCGCAGTTAGAGAAGGTGACAACACATCGCTCTGCGCGCTCCCATGCGGCAATTTCAATTACAATACCCGATCGCAGAATGCCATGCCATGCGCCAATTAAAGCGCCTCGGGCTTCGTTTCCGGTCAGAGGTCTCTTCTTTGCCCTAACTCGAATCGAACGAAGCACAATTTACGGCTTGCTTTGTTTGTCCAATGAGGCGGCGATCAATGCGACCAATTTGTGCGCGTTGGATGAAGATCAGCGACAGTTGGGCAAGTGTGGCAAGTTCTTCACGACGACGCTAGGAAGGGGTTCCTCAATAGGTTCACGAAAATTTAATTTATGTTGCGGAAAAGCGAAGCAGCTGTCTCGCCCTGCGTTGTAAATTTCACGCTTTTAATCTTAATTGCAGGGGAGCACACTTCTTCCTGCTCGGCGTGGTCTTCGTCGACGTCGACGTCGTCTGAGCTGGGAAATATGCTCAATGGGAGTTTCTTTGAATTACAACCGCGTCGTGCGTGTTTAAGATCGCAACCGGTCGGAGATGGGAGGGCGAAGAGGGTTCTTCTACTGAATGATGGCGTAATGACACGAAAAAGGTTGACTCACGTCTCGTTTGGTTCGTTGCCCCATCTTCGGGCGCTGGTGGAGTTGGTTGATGTGATGCTTTGGCCGTTAGTTATGTTGCGTAAATATTTTGGCAATATAATTAGACGGCATGCGTTTTAGTGGATGAAGTTGGGATGAAACCTCTAGGGCAATATGTAGAAATCAGACAACGTCGAAAGATACACATTTGGATGAGCTTTTCAAGAGTGCCATATGAGGACACTTTTTCGAC
>JASCZW010018349.1:0-15579 GCA_034211315.2 Aedes japonicus | reverse complement strand
ACATTTCGACTTAAATTTCGTAAAAATAATGAGCAGTCAGATTTTCAACACAATTACTTACCTTTGCACTACAAATTCGTATTGATCTAACCGTACTAGGGAATATACTCGAGCCAGATCCCAAGTTTTCTCTTTAATTGCACTATATCCTCACACATTTTTGTTGCGTTATTGCACAAACCATACAAATCACACTTCATTTATTTCGTTATAAAATACTAGAAAACTATGGGATTAATTTTCAAAATAATTTAAATACGCTTGCAATTATTCTGAACCGTTTTTACAATCGACGTAATCGTTTGATGTTGCCAAACTATTGTATTATGACGCTTATTCGAATGCAATGGGTTTGGCAGGACTTGATATTTTTGTGGGGAGCGCTACAATCGCCCAAAAGTTGAACTATTTTATTTTTCCATAGATTAAATAAATAATATAAAAGTATGTTATGTCAATTGACCGATATAGAGCAACTTTTCCCTCGTCAACTTAGGGTGTACCATAAAAAATGTTTTTTTTTGCCCTAGCTTTTTTATTTCAATTTCCATCCTAATATTTCGTTCCGATGAGTTGTAGAACTATTGAAGGCACGTATTTTGATATACTAATTTTGCCACTAGCTTTAACCAATCAATAGTTATTGAAGTTTTTCTTATAAAACCATCCCAGATTCAAATGTAATTTTTTCAAGATATAGATATGACATATCTCTAGTTTTCACATATGTTAAACAATATAAATTTTCCCTTGATATAACGTCTTTATTTTTGTTTGTGTTTGCCCCAATCATAGAAATCAACATTTGAAAATAGCGCATTTTTTTAGAAAACTTCAATAACTTTTGATTGGTTGAAACTAGCGGCAAAATTTGTATTCCAAAGTACGCGTCTTTAAAAGTTGTAAAACTCTTCCCAGCACAACTTTACGGGGAATTGAAATTAAAAAATAGGGCAAAAAAACATTTTTTCTGGTACCCATAGTTGATGAGGAAAATTGCTCTAAATCGGTAAATTTTCAAGCTTAAAAAAATTTTATATATAAAAATTCCATAAAATTTTCTGCGTTACAACTTTGCGCAAGAGTATAAACGTGTATTTCTGCAAATAAAAAGTTAGTTTTTGTAATTCCGTGAAAATGGGGACCACCCTAATTTTAATCAACATCACAAAATGGGTCTTAGTAATACAAACCATGTTGTAGAACATCACTTTGCTGTTAAAAGTTTCAAGTTTAGGCGCTGGGAGCATGTTCCTCGTAAATTCGTATTCTGGACCATAGTGCAATGTTATGGTGTAGTCTTGTTGCCAATATTCTCATAGAGGAATATTAAACAAACCCTTTCATTTTGCCTTGGTTATATGCATGCTACCCAACCCACGTGAGATGCTGTCAATCGATCTACTTCATTTTTGGGCTTTTTTAATTCCGTGTCGGGTATTTTCGTCACTGCGACCAATTTTTAGATCTATTGTGACAATGGACTTAGTAGTGGAGAACGTTAACCTGTTTATATTTTTTCTTGATTAAAATCAGTATGATTGACATATGTAAACAGTTGGAATTAATGTTTTTCGTGATATTATTAAAATTGACACAAAGCAGTTGCAACATTTCCATGTTAAATTGAAAGAGAAAATTATCAGAATCGAATGTTTTGTGTTGCTAATCGTTAACGATAAGTGAACAAATAAATTCTAAATCACTTGTTTACTCACTGTTTGGTATTCAGTGCATATTCACCGATTTCCACTGGAGGTATGCTTATTGAGCTCAAGATAGGTTCCGCCTCCCTAAACATAATTCAACGAAACCGATTGTTTGTTCTTGTTTTTTCAATAATAGAGTTACATCTACATTGGAAACAGTTGATTAATGTTTTAATACTTCTTTCTGTAAAATTCTCGAATATGCTGTGGTACACCCGCCATCAGGTTCCGTACGGAATTTTCAGATACGCTCTCCGTGACAGTTCTCCATCTTCTCCTGAAATCATCGGTAACATTTGCTTTTTTCTTAGCTCTGAAGAGTTTTCGCTTTTAGATTATTTAGAAACTTTTAGATTTTCAACCACGACTACATATGGCCTGCCGAATCAAATACTTCTTCGGAAATTGGACACCTTCTTTGTCCGGAAATGCTCGGCAACGGCGTTTCTTTGCATGTGGTACAAAAAGCCAGACCAGGAAGCTGTTTAAAGTCTTCGAGTACGTATGTTCCGTCGTCCATTATGATACAAGCAAATGTTTTAAAATTGGTGTAAGCTCCTTAGCACGACTTTTTGCAGTGAAATTTTGCTTGTCATCACGGATGGGCAACTTTTTCACCTGTCAAATTTGTCTCTTCATCCATTACCACAAATCTCCTTGGCCATTGTCTCCAGCCGCTATTTCGGACGAAGTACTCTTAACGGTTTATCTGGCTGCGCCGATCACTTGGCCCAAAACACGGAAGGATTCCGTCACAGTCCACAGAGAACAGGCTCGAACTTTTTTTAGCCCAATTTATTGTGTAAATTTTAAAAAGCAAAACGTAGTAAAAACATCGCCTTCTTGACTAGGTTTCTCCAAACTAAAATTGACAGACAGTCAACGACTATCAAATCTGGAAGCGTGCAAGGTGGCGCCATCAACATACCAAAGCTAACGGAAACGAGCTGCTATTTTAAAATGGTAGTTACAGAAATTTACACGCATTTTGAACTTTCCGGTGGCACAGGGCTGTCGGACGGTCGGAAGTAGGCTTCCTCTTGACACTCTTCCTTCGGCCAACGTGACGATGATCTTGTAGATGCCGAATCTACTGTAAAGGGCGAACACGAAATTATTGCGACACATTCAACAGGGCATAATTTTTTTACCATTGGGTAAAAATCAACCAAATTATGCACACTTTCTCATTGATGTGTATTGTTTACATGCTGTCAAACTCGAAGTCGTGTTTTTCGATTCAACGAAAATGGAGGTGAACCAACGCGAGTCGAGAGAACAAATTCTTTCCAAACACCTGGAATTTCCTGACCTGTCGCACCGGCAGTTGGGAAAAATGTTGAACATTCACCATTCAACCGTCTCCAGAGTGTTGAAGCGGTTCCAGGAGCGGTTGACGTTGGACCACGGCAAAGGAGCTGGAAGAAAACCGGGACCGGAGAACAAAAGACGGAGGGAAAGGTGAAGCGGATGATTAAAGCAAATCCCAACGTCTCAAGCCGTGATTTGGCTAAAAAGATCGGCATGTCGCAGAGCTACGTCCAGAATGCAAAGAAGAGAGCTGGACTACTACAAGGTACAGAACTTCCCAAACCGCGATGAGCGGAAACAATCGACGGCTAAAACTCGGGCGCGGAAGCTCTACGAGAAGATGCTGACAAAATATGGCTGCTGTGTGATGGACGACGAAACGTATATAAAAGCGGATTTTAAGCAAATTCCGGGGTTGGAGTTTTTCACCGGCAAAGGCAAGTTCTATGTGGACGACAAATTTAAGAAGAAGAAAATGTCGAAGTTCGCCTCCAAATATCTCATTTGGCAGGCCATCTGCTCTTGCGGACTGAGAGTGAGCCTTTCGTGACAAAGGGCACAGTAAATGGCGAGATCTACAAATCTGAGTGCCTCGAGAAGCGCCTTTTGCCGTTCTTGCAGCAGCACGACGAAGCTCCGCTATTTTGGCCAGATTTGGCATCATGCCACTATTCTAAAAGTGTCCTGGAGTGGTATGAGGCCAATTGTGTCCATTTTGTTCCAAAGGACATGAATCCGCCAAACTGTCCGGAGCTGCGCTCGGTGGAGCAGTACTGGGCAATGATGAAGCGGGAACTTCGGAAGAGCAAGAAGACAGTCAAAGACGAGAAGGACATGTTAAGAAAATGGAAAAAAAAACTGAGAAACTGGTACCGGATGACACTGTAAAGACTTTGATGGAGGGCATCAAGCGAAAATGCGTTCAATTTTACACTCAAGGCTCCATCGATTAACTTTTCTTTTGATTTTTGAAGTAAATATGTGTATAAAACTACCCTAAAATTTTGGTTCGATTCTTAACATTAAAAGAAAATTGGCATGACATTTTCGGTGTCGCAATAATTTCGTGTTCACCCTTTAGCTGATTGACACGATTTGCCCCATGATGGTAGATTTCTTCGTCCTGGGCTGAAGGTGGTGGAAAGAAAATATTGCTGTCAAAGTTTGACTGTTTACAGGGTTCCCTGATTGGAGATGTACTAGTGGATTCACCACCAGGTGACAAGAAAATCACATAAAATAGCGATGAAAAAAGTAATTTTCTCTCAAATCAGATATTATAACTACAACCACAACCATAAATAGTTGCATGAACATGCAAATTTTCACGGATTTTTTTGTGATGAGGATCTGAAAAAATTATTGAAATCGATGATGAATTGATTTAAAAATTCTGTCTATCAAAAACTCAACATTGAACAGTTTTTATTTTCATTTATTTCATATGCCAACCAACTGCTTCTCGTTATTGGAGCTCGCTTCCATCTAGATTTTAACTGTGACAACCGGATCGATATCACCATCGTCAAGGTGTCTCCATTCATCCAACCGGCAGCGTCTCGTAAGAAGCGTTAATGTCAACACTTTGCATTGACATTTGCGGAAATCGATCTGCACGCTTTCCGTAGCTTCAAATTAATCCTTTCGAAGAGTGTATAAGTCTAGACAAAAGTATTAATTATAGAACCCACAGCTTCAGTCAGATTCCAGACAGATGCGTGGTTGGAATCGGTTTTCCCGATTTTATACTCAACTACCCACCGCTTACTGACTGCATCCACGATGACAAATGATGGATTCCGGAATAGAACGGAATTGCTCCAACCTGAACCCGTGCATCACATTCAATTAGTACGGAAATCACAGAACAATGCTCAGCCTTACATTCCGGTCATCATATATTTTTCATTCCACCATTTATCTAGTCACACTATACCCTTCTTCAACGACATGTTTCTCCAAAAGATTCAATTTCATCTAACCACCATCCATGCGAGCATAACATATGAAATATTAATCATACGACAGGGGGTTGAAATTGACTCAAAGAACGAGAAGAAATCACCCAACAACCACTTCTCCTCCAGTCTGCCTTCAATTCGTCGTGAAGTTCGCAAACATTTTCAGCATTGCGTTTCTCGTGCGTGGGTGGTTCGAGAAGATCAATCAAATTAGTTTTTGCCACCACTTGGAGGAGCATGCATGGCCTTTTTGTGCATCTGCAACCGAAAGTCTACTCCGGCAACTCCGAACCGAATCGAGCAAAATGTTGTTCCATTTTCCATTTCGACGAGGAAAGGAAAGGAAGGCGAGCGGTCTGAATGTCACGTTTCAACCGGCAGCCCACAGAGTGAGTGAGTGCAGGGAAGCAGAATGCTCTCAGCTTGGCTCAAATAATTCCAGATTGATATTTTTGTCTCAACATTACGGGTAGATTAAATTTGATCTTTTATGCATGGCTGATGGCAGTCTTGCCCACCGTTTGTCTGTGTGGGGGAACATATGAAAGCCATCGGATGGGGAACCGGCGAGGAAACCCGTGTCGTCTGCCAGGTATGTTTGAATAAAATCAGAAGATAAGTCTGTCGAGCTGCAGTCATTCAGTGCATGGAAATTGCTGGGAATCAAATAGAACTCGTGCTATTATTTGATGAGTTGATGTATCTACGTAGAGACATCGTTGCAGTCGTAGGTTTCTGTCGTCCTGCTTGGGTAGAATTGAGATTCTGAAGGATTCGAAAATTGAGAAAGATGTTTTGGTTTAATGCTTGAAGTGAGTTTTCCGAAATAGCTTTCAGTTATTTTGCTACCGAGATAATGGAAGACATTATATTGCTAGGAATTTCGATCCATCTTTTAAGAACACGTTTAGTGATGGATGTAAGATTGAACATTTTCATTCAATTAGGTTAGACGCTAAACCGGGTTAATCACGTTTTCATCGTGACAAGAAGGCCAAGCTGTGCTTTCAATACGGAAATTTTCGGAATATGAGTGACGTCTAGGATAGAAATTTGATTCAAACGATAATGGATGATTATTCATGGATGATAATTATGGTGGTTGGCTCTTACAAAAACAGTGCCAATCTTCGAGGTCCACAACTCTAGAATTTGTAATTCCCAGCAGCAACTGAGGAATTTTAAGTGAAATCCCTTTATTTCAAGGAGATGCTCAACGAGCTTGAATTTTTTATAAGCGAATACTGATGTTTTGCATTTGAGCCCCTAGGTTTCCTACATAAGAGACTTGCATAAACCTGAAGTGAAAACGTTGACAAACAAAACAGTTATAATTGTGCATAAAACTGTTGAACTTTTTGAAATTTTCACACCCTCATGATTAATCGATTTGATTTTTTTTCATATAATCCTCACAGAAAACATTTACATTGAAACTGACAGTGCACAACAAGTTCAAAATCACCATCGGAAATATCAAAATTGTCTGCGCATTACTCTAAAAACTCGCCAAATTAACCTGCTCTAAAACATTCAGCTTAACACAATGACAATTTTCTCAGCACACAACTTATATGAAAATCACCTTCCTCTAAATATAGGGAACAAAAGTTGTCTCACATTCAAGTTACAAATGTCTTATAAATAATTAACACAATCAAACGCTTGACATTTCTGGCAGAATGAAAAAAATCATGGCTACTACGTCAAACTGCCAAATACAGTGTTGCTGACGTTGCAGCTGTTTGATAGGCCAGAAGATTATAAATCTACTACTGTATCAGCCCAATTGGGTCTAGAACAGGACCTGCCAGCTGTCAGTGCAAAAACAAGACCACCTGTCCTGTCAAAAAAGACCGTTTTTTTATTGGTCACTTTGACAATCACCTCTACTGCCTCCGTCGAGTTATGTTACAAGCAGGCAGTTTGTTGTTGGTTTGTCGGTGTTGCTAGTAGGCACTGCTTTTTCACTTTTTTCGTTTGTGACAACTAGAACAAAAGTTCACTTTTGCAGTGGTTTATTTTAAATCAGTTCGAAATGAAGTGCAAAGCGATAAATTGTGGTCGCAGTGACGTGTCACATCCGGGTCACCATTTTCATCGGTTCCCGAGAGATCCAATCGTTCGCCGAAAGTGGGTGAAGGCCTGCATTGGGAATGCACGTTAGGAAGACATTCTCTTGCTCAAGATTTCTCATCACAGCATCACTGCAAGCGTAAGCATCAATGACATTCAATGAAACCTTATCAATTAACGTTTACTTTGATGCAGGTTCATTTCCCGAACGACAAAAGAAACGTTTTTAATTACTTTATTTTCAATGGGATTACTGTGTAAACATATCTGGCAACACTGGAGTGACCCCGTATCAAAGCAATCACAAATTTATAAGAGGTCATCCATCTCTAAGCTGGCGGGTCCTGTCCTAGCATTGCACAGTGGGCAAAAATGGAACCAAAATCCCATTAATTTAGATGGCGCAGGGTTGGAGTCCTGAAAAATTGCTTATCTTATGGGAAAAAATGCGGGAAATTGAATGGTGTTGGTTTCATTTAGGGTTGAACACAGTAAGTGTCCCATTTTGCCCATTTCTCCCCTCATTTTGGATGCAAATTAGGATTATTACCCAAAAACAGAACTTAATGCTATTATATTGCATCCAAATGCACTGTAAATTTGCAGCAAAACCTGAAAAACTGAATGGAACAGATTTCACTTTGATCGGATGCCAGAAAGTGGTCCATATTGCCAATTTAACCCGATTCTCCCCTCATACTTGAAGAAACTCATAAACCATGCGGTTCTGAAGATCGGCGCTAGTAATATTACTCTCGCTTGCACTGTTCTTATGTAAAAATGTCCGAAAAATCGAATGGGGAGGGTTTCGTTTAGGGTTGACCTCAGTAAAGGGTCCATTTTACCCGATTTCCTCCCAAACATTGAAAAATAACTCATATACCATGCGGTTCTGAAGATCGGCGCTAGTAATATTACTCACACTTGCACTGTTCTTATGTAAAAATGTCCGGAAAATCGAATGGAGAGGGTTTCGTTTCGGGTTGACCTCAGTAAAGGGTCCATTTTACCCGATTCTCCCCTCATACTTGAATAAACTCATATACCATGCAGTTCTGAAGATCGGCGCGAGTAATATTACTCACACTTGCACTGTTCTTATGTAAAAATGTCTGTCAAATCGAATGATGATGGTTTCGTTTAGGGTTGACCACAGTAAAGGGTCCATTTTACCCGATTTCCCCCCAAACATTGAAAAATAACTCATATACCATGCGGTTCTGAAGATCGGCGCTAGTAATATTACTCACACTTGCACTGTTCTTATGTAAAAATGTCCGGAAAATCGAATGGAGAGGGTTTCGTTTCAGGTTGACCTCAGTAAAGGTCATTTTACTCGATTCTCCTCATACTTGAATAAACTCATATACCATGCGGTTCTGAAGATCGGCGCGAGTAATATTACTCACACTTGCACTGTTCTTATGTAAAAATGTCTGTCAAATCGAATGATGATGGTTTCGTTTAAGGTTGACTACAGTAAAGGTCCATTTTACCCGATTTCCCAAACATTGAAACATAACTCATATACCATGCGGTTCTGAAGATCGGCGCTAGTAATATTACTCTCACTTGCACTGTTCTTTATGTAAAAATGTCTGGAAAATCGAATGATGATGGTTTCGTTTGAGGTTGATCTCAGTAAAGGGTCCATTTTACCCGATTTCCGATAAGAACAGTGCAAGTGAGAGTAATATTACTTGCGCCGATCTTCAGAACCGCATGGTATATGAGTTATTTTTCAATGTTTGGGAAATCGTAAAATGGACCCTTTACTGTGGTCAACCTAAACGAAACCATCATCATTCGATTTGACAGACATTTTTACATAAGAACAGTGCAAGTGTGAGTAATATTACTCGCGCCGATCTTCAGAACCGCATGGTTTGTGAGTTTGTTCAAGTATGAGGGAGAATCGGGTAAAGTGGACCCTTTACTGAGGTCAACTCCTAAACGAAACCCTCCCATTCGATTTTCCGGACATTTTTACATAAAAACAGTGCAAGCGAGTAATATTACTAGCGCCGATCTTCAGAACCGCATGGTTTATGAGTTTCTTCAAGTATGAGGGAGAATCAGGTTAAATTGGCAATATGGACCACTTCCTCGGCATCTGATCAAAGTGAAATCTGTTCCATTCAGTTTTTCAGGTTTTGCTGCAAATTTACAGTGCATTTGGATGCAATATAATAGCATTAAGTTCTGTTTTTGAGTAATAATCCTAATTTGCATCCAAAATGAGGGAGAAATAGTGCAAAATGGGACACTTACTGTAGTCAACCCTAAATGAAACCAACACCATTCAATTTCCGCATTTTTTCCTATGAGAAAAGCTATTTTTCAGGACTCCAACCCTGCGCCGTCTAAATTAATGGGATTTTGGTTCCATTTTTGCCCACTGTGCATTGGGTGAAGCAAATACGAAACGTCATTGATTTAAATTGAAATGCTATCGGTTCTTCTTGAGTTCTTATACTGACATATTGAAGTATAACAGAACAGACATAGAATTCGGTTTGGTCATCTTTTACTTTAGTGATTATTTCGAGCCGTTTTGGGAAATCATCACAAGTGGCAGGTATCTCTTGGGCAGAAATTTCATTCCATTTTTTCCGCAAAGTAACTTTAAATTTCTCAGTGCCCAATGGTTTGGGGCTTAAACATGTTACTACCATAATGTTCCAAAAGGAAAAGTCCATTGGGTTTACGTCTGTCGAAGAATGTTTTAGCTATAATGTCCGCCAAATTGTTCTTGCATCAGACCTTCGTAACTTTGGCTGTATATGACTGGGGCAAAATCCTGTTGGAAAACCCATTGGTGGATTAAAACATTGGTTCTAGCATGTTGCACCAAATGTCCCTTCATTGACTTCAACACTCGTATTCTTGAACATCTGATCTATGTGACGGTTTTTTAGTTTTTGACAAAGCTTGAATCCCCAAATCGTATTCTTTCGACTCAGTAGTTATATGTTGAGTAGCTTCTTTAGAGTACGGTTTTATTTTAACATATGACCAGTTTCCTGGCAATAGTCTTAAACTTCATTTTTTTTCTCAGGTCTGTCGGCTTTCAAATTAAAAAACAGTTTTTCGAAATCCTGCAAAACGCCACAAACTTCATTTGCAAATCATGTTCAATACAAAACAAACAATAATACGTCGTTGACTATTGTTAAAGAAAAAATTGATTTACCATCGGCTCCTTGAGGATTTGCATTTGAGCTTTAAAAATCGAACTAATTTTAAAAGTGAGCAACATTATACTAGAGCAACCAATTGAATGCGAAACAAACCGAACAATCATCTGACAAAACGGAGGGCATATAGTTTTACGAAAATAACTCAAAAACAAACAATAAATCCATCTCCGTTATGAATTATTCAATAAAAATGGCGTTTTTGGGCAATTTTTTCTTCACTGTGGGACATTTTTTAAGACCGATTGAGAAAATTTTATTTTAATTTTGTTCTACGATGAATCGTTCTTGAGTAATGAATTTTTGAGGTTAGTGATGTCCGGGAAAATCGGAAGAGAATCCAAAAAATTATCGTGTGTTTAGGCTGCTTTTCTGTCTCAGTCATCAGTTAAGAACATTCAAGTAAGGTTTTTCTTTAAAAAGCTATCTCCAGAGGAATTTTTATTTTTGAATGGCATTGCAACAGAAACCAGAACGGCCAAAGCTCAAACCAGTTCCCGAGCAGCCTCAGTACGATAAAAATACCGTGCATTTTGAGCGTGAATACCGGGACTTAAACAATTAACGGTTCTTCAAAATTGTTTGGAATCCCTGAGTCCACAATCTGATGCAGGTTTGGTGGCAAATGTACAGGGTGCGGCAGAAAATAATGCGAAAATTTAGTTTTAGTTCTTTCAAATCCCATTTTTAACTAATTTAAGCATTAATATCATTTGCGAGTGCAGTTATCTTCATAGAGTCCTTTTAAACAAATTTATTCATTGTGTCCTCCATTTTTAATGATAACATCCTCGAGCCGACGCCGGAAGCCAGAGAATGCCTTTCGGATGTAGTCCTCCGACATTGACTGCCATGTGCGTGTTATGGTTGACTTCAGGGTTTTCATACTAGGGTGTGATGTTTTGCAGGCTTGTTCTTCAACATATGACCAAATCGAATAATCCAACGCATTGTTGGGTTCGATTGGTCGTGTGAAACGGCGCTCCATCCTGCTGTATGACAACGTTTTGGTCCTCGGAGAAGTTGGTCTTCACCCAGGAAAGCACTTGGTCCTTTCAAATACCGATATATTTACACCACTTCGGTATTGATTTCAACTCCAGAATCAATGAAAACAGGCGGCATTTTCAAACCGTTGGACCCCACCTAGCCAAACATCATGACACTAGCTGGATGTTTGGTTTGAAATTTGAATTTCACTTTTTCCGGAACGTTCTCCATTTCCTGCGGTGAAATGAACCGGTCCGTGCGGCTGTTGGCCGCAACATCGATGCTGAAAAGCTTTTCGTCGGAGATCAGGATTATCATTTTTTCCTTCTTCAACAAGGAAAGCAATCTCTTGGAACGAGTCACTCGTAGTTCCTTGACCCGGTCCGTAATCAAGTGGCGTTTCACTCCGGCTCTGGAAGATGCATGCAGGTCTTCTTTGATGATTCTCCGCATGGATTTCTCCGAAATATTGGCTTCCTTTGCAGGTTTTCTTATGGAACGCACTGGGTTGTGAGCAATTTTCGGCGTGCCGCTTTGCTTCCCGGCTTTCGCTGCTTAGGACCATCGTGCAGGGACTTTTTTATGCGGTAAACTGTTGCCAAATGGCACCCTACCACCTTGGCAATCTCTTTCGGCTTCTTCTGGGCGAGCAACAAACTGGTGATCACTTCTTTCGCGAAAATTTTGACGAATTTGCAATAAAACAAATAGAATGTTTAGATGCAGCACTTCAAAGTAAACACAAACAAATACACTTTCGACAGAAATTAGTCACTAGCTACACAAATCAACCCAATACTCAAGTTTTAGCATTATTTTCTGCCACACCCTGTAACGGTCATGTTCACTTTTGCAGCGGAAGGTTATCTTGCCGATGAAATGAATCCTTACATACCTATTGCAGCTATTTCCGACAGATTAGGGCGTTGGTAAAAGTGCTAAGGGTCCTAACCTGCCAATGAAGCAATCCCTAAACCTCCGAAGAGCGCGTGGAAGGCAGCAGAGTCCGGATGACATGATTCGATAATGAGAGCTCCTCTTCTAAATCACTTCCAGGACTGTTTTTAAGAGATCATGAAGCGTGCCATTGAGACGAGCTCTTTCATAAACGGATTTAAAGCGAGTGGTTTGTACACATTCTGCGCAGACAATTATACCAAGTGCAATGCAAAGTCGGAAGTGCCTATAGTTGATCGGGAAGCGTTATGTATACCTCAGAAATCATCCACTGTATCGAACACTACAAGAAATGTCCCAAGCTTCAGAGATAAACGATTAGCACACCTTTAGTATATTAAGGACTCTTTTATCATTCCTTACCCTATCATTGAACATCTATCTGTTCCGGAAGCTACACTTGCATGTCTTGTTCCACTGATGATTCTCCATAACAAGAGGAACACGATGTGTCTAAGAATATCATTGGGGAGTTTTTCCACCAAGATGCTCCGGGTACCTCAAAAGTCATACAGCTAGACAATGGTGCACGTGGACAAGTAAGCTCCGTGATGGAAAATATTACAAATCAGCAGTGTGTTCTAAAGAGAAAAATGAGTATTTTTGACTACCTTGATTATCCTGACATTCCCGATCCCCAGCAAGCATCGTTATGACATACCTAAGTTCTACCATGTTCTGACGGCTGGTAAACGTTTGAAAGTGATACGTCGAAAGCTTGAAATTATTAAACAGCGGAAGAAAAATGCAGAACAATATGCTGCACGCCAAGTAGAAGTTGAAAAGTTGAAAGCAGTTACTCTCGATTCTAGAATCGAAGCTGAGCAACTTAAAGTTGCAAAAGCAGCTATTCGTGACTGTCGACAAGAACAATCGGCTATGCGACAGCAAGAACGTGAGATCCTCCGACGTGAAAATCGCTGCAAAACAACAGCATCGAAATAGCACAGCATAGCAGCATAGAATAGCAGTATATCATAGCATAGCATGTTCAACCATACATAATCCTGGATTGGCTGTTGTAGAGACGATGAAAACGCCAGAAGAACTGCCTTGGGTGTGACAGGATCATCATCCATCGATCTCTTTGCACAACACCTGGCTAGGTCCTTATGATTAGCAAGGGATAGAAGGGAAGTGCGCACAATCCCATCCAATTTCCAACTCCAGATGTCCATGAAGGTAGCATTAGTTCTCGGCATCCCTTACTGATCATAAGGACCAGGCCAGGTGTTGTGCAAAGAGATCGATGGATGAAGAGCCTGCCACGCCCAACGTAGGTCTTCTAGCGCATCCATCGTCTATACCGCAGCCAACCCAGGATTATGTATGGTCGGAACATGCTATGCTATGCTTAGTGATGTTCGAGAAAATTGGAAAACTTCAATTGGTATTCTCCGGGATAACTGGCAACCCTGATTTTTTTTAAACTTTTATTTTTGGTCATATATCTATAAACCATACGCGCGGACAAAGATCGTAACAACCTAACACCCTTCGACACGAACCTGTACGGTATTTGAAAAAATCCCCACAAGAATAAATTAATTTATAAAATTATGTTAATACAGTTATTCGAATAAATATATATACGGCAGGTAATTCGTAATAAAAAAATTTTGATACACCAGTTTATATAAAATTTAATGAATGGTTGTGATTCGAAAAATGAACCATTTAATGAATAAGTAAATCAGTATACGAATGAATTTGAAAAAAATTACTGTACAAACCAATGTAAATTTAAACGAATGATTTAACAATACAAAACGCGGATAAAGAAACAAAGAAACCCATAGAGAATAAGGAAATTCGAACAACATCAATCAATAATGAGTTTTGATGGGCACACAGGACTTCAAAATTAACAAATATGTGACTATATTCAAACGAAGTCAGGGATTTGTTGGCAAACATATAAATTTATATATTTTAACAGAAATCAATGGATTTATTTATTGGCAAAACTATTTATGATGAAAATGAATGAAATAATATAAAAAAACAAAATAAATTAAAAATAGGATACAAGACATCACTTAATTGTTAAATTAAATTAAATTAAAGCGAAGATAAAAGAAACTTTGGTTAATGAAAACATTCAAACATTTACTTTAATATAATTATTTTAAAAAAAGGTGAATAATTTAATAAACTTTGAGAGTTGAATAATTTAAAACATACATAAATCTTAAACCAATTAATAAAAATTATGAGATAATACAAAACAATAAAAATTCCTCATAAGCAATTCAGGTAAAAAACGTCAAAAAATTATCAGAAGAATGAAGAGGTGAAAATTAAACTGTAATAAATGTGTTTTTAAATAAATGGCCCACGAGAAATAAAAAAAAAAATCATGCATAAAAATATGTGTCAATATATGATTGGATATGAACGAGTTCTATTAAAAGATATTTATTCATTCTGAATTCAATAAATAGACAATTTAATTTTTGTAATTAAAGTATGATGTACATACTAAACCAAAAATGAATCAGCAAATCAATCAGTATATAAACAAGCAATGAACTAGTTTGGTGAAAGTTAATTGAAATAAATAATTTTTTGAACAAATGGCGATAATAATAAACCAAAATAAGTACAAGAAAAAACAAAAGAAACTGAATAAATAAAAAGTTTGTGCGAAAATAAATCAATTACTTATAAAGTTTCTTCAAAACATTATCGGATTAAAGATTTCCAAGAAACTCAATAAACAAAAATTCGAAAGAAAAACAAATATAAGAACGAATATTTATATTATTCAGGATTTAAAAAAAAACAAATAATCAATCAATATCTGTAACGTCACTTTTAATATATGTTATCATGATTTTCAACTTACAATGAGAAAAATGTCCGAACTAATTGAGAAAATGTAGAAGACTAGTATTTGACAAGAGCGGTATTTCTGAATAGCGAAACCGGTAAAACTGAAGGTAACGATTGGAATACGCAAATCACATTCTTTTTTCCATAGAAACCATTTATTATGCTAACATCTTTTATAAAGCTTGTTCACGACAAAATCTGGCCACCCCTTAAAACGTACA
The DNA here is from genome assembly GCA_034211315.2 of Aedes japonicus. NCBI lineage: Eukaryota > Metazoa > Arthropoda > Insecta > Diptera > Culicidae > Aedes > Aedes japonicus. The sequence goes on along the minus strand of JASCZW010018349.1, from coordinate 322 downwards.
TCTCTGGAAATACTTCATCAACGCATGAAATATCTCGCAGACTGATGAACGTATGTCTGTTTATTGTGTTAAATCAATTTTTGGCGATACTACAACGTTTTTTTTTTTTGGTGATATTACAAGCTTGACGCCGAAAGAAAAGCAAATGTGAAAAGCAATTGTATGCGGTTGCAATGAAAATCCGGATCTGTTAGTAAAAAACTTGCAAAAAAAGCTTGGTTTTCCTGCAAGCACTGTCTCACTAACGTTCTTAATTTTTTCATACACGTTTGACAACAGCCGAGGAAGGCAGGAGCGGAAGAACAGATGGATTCCGGGAACC
>JASCZW010018348.1:0-15583 GCA_034211315.2 Aedes japonicus | reverse complement strand
AGTTAAGTGTACTCAGTCGTGGTTTACGCTACAACTCAAATTTGGCATGAGTGTCCCTGCAATCCTTATAAGCACTCATGCTGAATTTGGACGCTAACGGACCATTGTGGCTCCAGTTATAGCGTAAACCATGGCTGAGTAAACCCTAGCAATGTTGGTCTCTGCTTTTAAACAATTTGAGGCTGATTTATAGTTCTTACATGTAATGGGGTCAGGATTGGACAAGCCTCCCTAATTTTGATGAGTACATTACTTCACAAATAAAACTATCATGAATTTATTAGGAATAAGTTTGATAACTTCAATGAAATGATTCCCGCAGTTATTTTGAAGTGATGGAAAATGATACTCATTCCATGTGTGTATAGGCAAAAAACTTGAAATTTTCAAAAAATTTAACTCAAAATCGGCTCGATGAACATTTGAGATTTTTTGATATGTTATGTAAAAATGTTTGAATTTTTATAAAAAAATATAAAAATAAATAGTCGTTGTGGTCCAACATTTTGAAAATCATAAAAAATAAATATATTGACCATTTTAGCAAATTTAAGTACATTAATTATTTTAATCAATATTTTAACTAAAAACAACAAGTAATAATCTTTCAATTTATATAAAAACAACGAAAATCGAACCAGTGGTTCAGAAGTTATGATTTTTTTAAATAAAAAATTTCGAAAAATGTCGATTTTTCTGGTGACTCTATATCAAACATGGTCACCCTAATAAAAAAATAAAAAAATACGGGTCTTATTATTTTCGATGAAGAACACACCAAGCGATTTTGAGCAAAATCGGACAACTTTTTTTTCAACTCTATTCTTTTCCCGTGGAATCGCTGTATATATATATATATATATATATATATATATATATTATATATAAATATATATATATATATATATATATATATATATATATATATATATATATATATATATATATATATATATATATATATATATATATATATATATATATATATATATATATATATATATATATATATATATATATATATATATATATATATCATATATATACAGACGTTCAGAAGGTGTAAAACAACGATAAAAGATATCAAAACAAAAGAAAATCATCAATTCCTGAATTATTTTTCTAATTTTACAAAAATAAGGTAGTTGGCCGGATGTTTGGGCATAGCCGACGATGAGTAGATCTTATCATACTCTTCAAGTCTCTGGTTTACCATAAAATTGTTCGAATAGATCTTTCGCTTCAGGTTCTTCCCGAAATTTTCAATTGGGTGCAGCTTGCAGGGGTTGGCGCTCTTGTGCTCAATGTGCCGAGGTCAAATCCGACCAGAACTCGACATGGTCCTTCGAATGGTGTTTCTGAATGAAGGCCGCAGCTTCCGGTTAGCGCTTCGTGCTGTATACGTGCCCCATTGACCGCAAGCCGTTAAAAAAAAAGAATCTTCATTTCACTGATTGTCAGCCACAACAGTACCTTTTTCGGGAACTTGTGTTGCCGTTGCTCACGTCCTTGTGGGGATACGCGAAATAGCCATGAAATCAGTGCTTAAAAATCTCATATTCAATAGACCTTTCTCGTCAGACTTTACCCCCTTTTTTATATTTTTCCTTGAAAAGCAATGAACTTATTGAAACGTGGGCGTTAATAGCTTTGTTTTATATGCACTCCTCATTTTGTTAAAAAAATTTGAAAGCTCCAATTTGTTCCACATTTTATGGTGAATATAGCCCTGTGGAACAAATATGAGGCGTTTTGGCAACTCTGTAAACGAGGTTTCACCATAAAATGCAAAGATTTTTTTGGTAACACGGCGATACTTTGTTTATACAACGAAACTTCTGAAAAAAACTAGATAATAAATAAAATGTTGGCAAGGGCCGACGAAGAGTACGAGAGATAGTCGATTACTACTTGGATAACGAATTCAACCCGAACCAGCGCAACCGACGACTAACCAAGCAACAGCAAATTTACGGCATCTGGGCGGATGAAGATTCAGACAATGAAGACGCAGAAGAACGTTCTTCCTGGCGCATTCGTGTTCGTATTGGAAAGAAACCTAAGGATTATATCGCTCCGATAGGTTTCGTTGCCGAAGGAATTCAACAGGCCGGAAAAAAGAGGACTAAAAAGGAAAGTGAAGAGGAATATGACGAAGACGATGCGATCCGAGCACGGTTATGGGGTGCTCCGAGTGGGATCAGTTCCGAATCGGAGCCGGAGGTGGCCACAAAGACAAATGACTTTCGGTCGATGGCAGGATTTACGCAACAGAAGAAAACGGTTGTGATGGACCAGAAACTGAAAGAGGAAATTAAGGACAAAGATCTCGGCCACCGTGCACTTCTGCTTCTTTTTTGATATGCACTTCTGCTTGTCAATAGAAATAATATCTTGTTCGCAGTACTTCACGATCAGATTGAAAGTATGCATCAATTCCGGAAGCGCAAAGTTAGTGTTTTCCTTAGTTGCTTTCTAATCATAAAGATCTTCGTCTACGACCTTCGCTCGGCCCAAAGCATGATTAACACTTAGCACCCTACTTTCAGGTCCAGCCATATCAATGACTTTAGCATTACTCAGTTCGATTTTTTATCGAAGGGAGCATACATTCAAGACTACATCCACACGTTAAAAGGAGCATTAGATTTGGTGAGAGCTCTCGTCGAGCCCGAGAGTGGTATCGTTGCTCAAGGGGGGATATACAGGTAGAATGAGAAAAACAACTCATTTTTGAAAAAAAATCAAGGGGAACTTTTTACTTAAATCAATCGACACTTTTACCCAATTATAAGTGTATCCATGTAGTATACAAAAATATTTTTTCAATTTTTTTTTTGCAACAAAATGGCGGGCGTTAGAGTGTGTAGAAAAAGTCGTTATATTTTGCTTGTGCCGGCTCTCCTGGTCGCAGTTTTGATCTGAATCCTATATCTTTATATATATATATATATATATATATATATATATATATATATATATATATATATATATATATATATATATATATATATATATATATATATATATATATATATATATATATATATACAGCAATTCCATGAAAAAAAGTTATACGACTCTCAGAATTTTATAATATTCGGTAGGATTGTTCAACATCGAAAAATATTAGACCCGTATTTTTTTATTTCGTTATTAGACTGGACTTTTCTGCGTTAGACTGGTCCAAAAATCGTGATTTTTCAAAATCTTCAATTTTCAAAAATTTATAACTCCTAAACCGTTTAACCGATTTTAGTCATTTTTGGCCATTGTATTGGCATTTTTTGAATTTCCAAGCAAAAATACGAAACCTTTGAATATATCAATTTTTGTATGAAAAAATACAAAACAAATAGTTTTTCTTGAATTTGACTGCGAGGGGCCTCAACGACTCCTTGTTTTAGTATTTTTAAATGAAAGAGCATTCAATTTTACATAACATATCAAAAAATTGGAGATGTTCTGCGTGTCGTTTTGGAGATACAATTTTTTAAATAATAAATCATTACTCTTCATTTTATACATCACCCGCCTGTAGAAACGATGAAGATGCATGGTAGATTACCATGCGTCTCCATCCAATCAAACCTATGACTAATGAAATCTATGAGTTACTTACAAACTTAGTATAACATTCGAATCAGTCTTTAAGGCTTTCCGTTAACCACACAGACCAATTGCTATTTTTTGACGATTACCTTTTCAAATAAATAAGGCTTTAAAATTTCAAATATTTTTGCTTAGTGTAAGTTCCAAGAAAAAACACTTTAAAGCCGCGCGACATGATGAACATGTTAAAAAATAAGAAAAACACTTTTATACATTTATTTTTATTTATTAAGTTTTTTCATAACAATTTTATACATTTTTCTTCCGTTGAAAATGAATTTTGTTTCACAATAATATACTCTTCGTTTTGAGGCTTAAAACTATGGAATGACTGAGTCCCTGAAATTTGCTTCACACGTGTGTAACGATTTTTTAATTTTCTTTCCATTTTATTATAGTCGGATTCCGAAAAAAATTGATAGTGTATTTTCGAGTCTGGCTTAGAAATAGCCCATGAATAAAGTTCTTCGGCCGTTGTTATGTGATGATCTTGCAAACTGGCTTTCGCAGCATTTCGTTTCAATACGCCTCCCAAAGCATCACAAGGGCCCTTTCCATGACAAGTAGCGAAAAAATTCCACTCGGCATCTATGCCAAAATCTTTTTGCATGTTGCACAAATTAAAAGCGGTCATTTTATTTTTGTATTGGCTTCCAGATCCATCTGAGAAGAAATAAATTTTCTCTAAACCTGATAACTTACTTTTTATGAACGCTATGCATTGAGTCAAAAAAGACGCACTGCGACATGATTATGTTTAGTGAAATCAGCAATTGCAATAAAACTGGTAAACTTCAAATCATTTGATTCTTCATCTTTAAAATAAATAGCACAAGGGTGAATAGTACATTGAGCGTTTGCCCAATGAAAGCCTTGAACTGCATCCTGCACAACGAATGAATAATTCTCCGAAAAATCACAGATTATGATACACTCAGTAGCTTTTAAATTGTTTTTCACGTGTTTTAAATAGTTTGCCTGTCGCTCAGCTGTAAAGTTATGTGGCAATAAATTGAGTAATTTTTCTAAAAAAGTATCAATAAATTCTTGTGTGTCCATTTCAACTAAGTCCAAACTGCATCTTTCTGCTTGACGCCATTGTTTAAATTGTAATGATTCAACGTGACCGTTATTAAGAATGGTCATAAGTTCTACCGCCAAAATTTGCATTCCCGGACAATTTTCGCAACATTGCTGCCAGCAATGCTCATTTGGATTTTGACAAATTATTTTTGAAAACATATCATGGTAGGACTGAACACCATCTGGAAGTAATTGTTTACTTTGGAGTGTTTTAAAATCAATTTAACGTTTTGGTGGTAAATGCAAACGCACACCGTATGCGTGCCACTTGTTCCTGCCAAAATGCAGTGTTTTGGACGGTTACTGGCGAACATCGAAAATCCAATCTTAATATCAGGATGAGTATTTTTAAATATGGAGTACGCCTCTTGCAAATTGCATAAAACTAACCTTCTTTGTATGTAGATCCTACCTTCTTCATTGTTGGATATCAAATAATCCCTTTTTCCCGGGCACACACGACTTATATCGTCGCTATTATAAAAATTACGAACACGCATTAGCGTTTCCTCTCCTAACGAAGCTCTACTAATCCTCTTTTAGGCACTGACATTATTCCCTCCTGTTGTTGTAATACTTTCACTTGGTTGGCCATATATTGGGAAACATCAAACTCTTGCATAATCCTATATGTAGACCAACTTTTGGGCAGTGTGGTTAAAATCCTATACCGCTCATTGCTATCTTTTTGTTTCCTTAAATTTATCCTTAAGCTGTGTTAGCATTTCATTATCGTCAGACAAAAACGTGTTATTGGTGGTACCGATCGATTCATAGCTGGTTGTTTCCAATGAGCCTGTAAATAAATATAACAAATTATTGATTAAAAATTGATTGATTGGAAATCATGCAAATAATTTCTATTTTATTATTTACTTTGGTAGGGAAAAGGAACAATGCTGGACGGTCCTGCAAGGGCAATCGTTTCGTGACTGGTTGCTTCGCACGATTCTAAAAGAATGTAAAAATAAAAATGTTCCAGTAACAATTGCAAGAGAAGAATTCAAATTAAAACAGAATTATATGAACTTTTATATAACATACCTGTAGTGCCTATACTGGATGGTCCTGTAATGGGTTCTTCGGTCATGGTATCAATGTGCTTATACAATTTCTTGTAGCAACTTTGACAAATGAAAGAGCTACTCTCATCAATTTTAACCTTTTTTCCACAGCATGGTCGTACAATTTTGCGTTGATTTTTCTGGAACACGAACTCAACACCCAAACACTACAAATTGAACACTTACGTTTCATTTTACGATATTCTTTGATATAACTGTTCTGATATGATACTTTGTTTTCAACTGGTAACTTCTTACATAAATTTCCGTGTTTTATATGATGTTTATATTGTACCTACGATCAAGTGAAGTGAACTGCAGCCTAGACTACAATAGGTATTGAATTGTTTCTCGGCTGTAGCGATCAGGTCTATTTGCAGACGGGAGCGAGTAGAGCGGAATTTCTAAAGCGAGAAAGCAACAGAATAACAGATAACGCAAGCGAGCGACGAGTATGAAATGAAAGAGATGTTGTTCACTCTGCTGCTTCTCCGCTTTAGAAATTCCACTCTACTCCCTCCCGTCAGCGAGTAGACCTGATCGCTACAGCCGAGAAACAATTCAATTCAATCTCACAGGTCGATAAACATTCTACATCTACAGTAGGTAGTCAATACGTATCAACGGTTCTTCTTTTAAATAATAATACCAATGCCCCTCTGTGTAACGAAAAGAATGTTAGGTAATCAAATTGTCAATATCTACCTAAAGTCTCATTAGTCTTAGTTGCTATAATATTATATAATTATGTCAAGTAAATATTATTTATTATATAATATTTACTTGACATTCTGTGACCTACTCATAGATTTCATTAGTCATAGGTTTGATTGGATGGAGACGCATGGTAATCTACCATGCATCTTCATCGTTTCTACAGGCGGGTGATGTATAAAATGAAGAGTAATGATTTATTATTTAAAAAATTGTATCTCCAAAACGACAAGCAGAACATCTCCAATTTTTTGATATGCTCTTTCATTTAAAAATACTAAAACAAGGAGTCGTTGAGGCCCCTCGCAGTCAAATTCAAGAAAAACTATTTGTTTTGTATTTTTTTCATACAAAAATTGATATATTCAAAGGTTTCGTATTTTTGCTTGGAAATTCAAAAAAATACCAATACAATGGCCAAAAATGACTAAAATCGGTTAAACGGTTTAGGAGTTATAAATTTTTGAAAATTGAAGATTTTGAAAAATCACGATTTTTTGGACCAGTCTAACGCAGAAAGGTCCAGTCTAATAACGAAATAAAAAATACGGGTCTAATATTTTTCGATGTTGAACAATCCTACCGAATATTATAAAATTCTGAGAGATCGTATAACTTTTTTCATGGAATTGCTGTATATATATATATATATATATATATATATATATATATATATATATATATATATATATATATACATATTTATAAATATATATATATATATATATATATATATATATATATATATATATATATATATATATATATATATATATATATATATATATATATATATATATATATATATATATATATATATATATATATATATATATATATATATATATATATAGTTGAAAAAAAAAGTTGTCCGATTTTGCTCAAAATCGCTTGGTATGTTCTTCATCGAAAATAATAAGACCCGTACTTTTTTTTTTTTTATTAGGGTGACCATGTTCGATATAGGGTTACCAGAAAAATCGACATTTTTCGAAATTTTTTATTTATGAAAAATCATAACTTCTGAACCGCTGGATCGATTTGCAATGTTTTTTTTTTAAAAGAAATAATATTACTTCTTGTTTTTATTAAAAATATTTGTTAAAATAACTAATGTACTCAAATTTGATAAAATGGTCAATACATTTGTTTTTTATGATTTTCGAAATGTTGACCACAACGGCTATTTATTTTTATATTTTTTTATAAAAACATAAACATTTTTACATAACATATCTAAAAATCTCAAATGTTCATCGAGCCATTTTTGAGTTGAATTTTTTGAAAATTTCAAGTTTTTTGCCTATACACACATGGAATGAGCATCATTTTCCATCACTTCAAAATAACTGCGGGAATCATTTCATTGAAGTTATCAAACTTATTCCTAATAAATTCATGATAATCATGTTTATAAATCTAGTTTTATTTGTGAAGTAATGTACTCATTAAAATTAGGGGAGGCTTGTCCAATCCTGACCCCATTACATATAAGAACTATAAATCAGCCTCAAATTGTTTAAAAGCAGAGACCAACATTGCTAGGGTTTACTCAGCCATGGTTTACGCTATAACTGGAGCCACAATGGTCCGTTAGCGTCAAAATTCAGCATGAGTGCTTATAAGGATTATAGGGGCACTCATGCCGAATTTGAGTTGTAGCGTAAACCACGACTGAGTAAACTCAACTCATATTTTGAATTAATCCACATTGAGTGAACCGAACTGAAACCTTACTAAAGAAACGTTTAATACAATCAAGCACGACTGCTCAAATTGCCATGTTTAAATTAAAAGTTACAGGAAACCTACTCCTAAACTATATTGTTATGCAGTGGAAAGGAGAACAAAGTTGGATAAAAGCTATTCCTACTTTTGTAATACCTGCTATTGCAGACTTTATCGCTTTATCAAGAAAGAAAACGAGCCAGCAACTCCAAGTGCAGTTAATCTAGAATGTGAAAGTCAAGAACTCACAGTTTCTGAACCGTGTTTAATTTTCAAGGAGAGGGATTTCATCCAGAATGTGCCGGAAATCCCAAAAATCATACCCGATCATCATTGATTTGGATGAAACTTGGCACATGAGTTCGGTACGTTGGAAAAAAAAAATTCCACTGGTGTTAAGATAATTTGGGTTCAAGAGTAACTTTTGAGATGGGCGTATGTGTTTTTTCCAACATTTTACTTGAAAAATCGTAGTTCAAAAACCATTACATTTAGAGAAAAACTTTATATGAGGGAATTGTAGGGAACTAAAAAGCCTTTCTTAAAAAAATATACACAGAAAAAAAAATTTTTTTTTCATCAAGAAAAATCAAAAATAATTACTAAAAATAAAATATCTAAAAAAACTTATTTTTAATATTTTTTTTTATTTGTTGTATGAAAATTTGAGGAAAAAAGACACGTTTTAAAAAAAACTTTAGGATGGACGCTCTTATAATAAAAAAGTTTTTAAAATAGCAAACTTTGGTGTATATTTCAAATTTTGGTTATTCATTCTTATAAATAAATTTTGATATTACAATATGGTTTTGGAGATTATTACAAACAATAATGATAATAATGATAAACCACGTAAACGCAACCGTTTTCAAGATATTTCTGATTTTCTTTCAATAAAATTTCAAAATCTCAAAAAATACGCCCTTTTCATAAATTACTCGTGATATTAAAACAACAATAGCTAACGATTGTTTTTCTTGTGTTTTTAGCCTTTTTAAAACACATGTATGTGCCTCTTACTTACTCTTAACAGCTCGTCGATTGAAAAAGCTTCACATAAAGTTATAAGACAAAAATAATGAATTATGGTTGGATTTATATTTATATATACCATTTATTAGTCTCGGTCATTGATAATATTACATAAACATTATATAAACTATTGATTGCTTTTATATATATTATGAATCCTGCCTTCTTCGTCATTCGAAAACAGTTTTACAAAAACTTCGTTTTCTGAAATTGGAACGAATGAGTGGTACTTTTGTGTACCTGCAATCGTTTTAGTCTGTCGGTAAATTTCATTCCATTCTGCTACCCCCTGTTCATACTCTTCATGTGATACATAACAAAACGACATTTTTGTTAAACAATCATCACTTTTTTGGTTCGCCCATTCGAATAACTCTAATGCACTTTTTATAGGGTGTTCATGTTGTACAGCAAGGCTTGCAATTGCATCGCAAGGTCCCTTACCGTGGGATGTTGCGAAAAAATGCCATTCAGCATCAATATTGTATTTCTTTTTAAACTTACAAAGGCTTGCAAAGTTCTTCCTATTTTTATATTGGGATGCTGCCCCGTCAGACATAAACGTAGCTTTCTTTACTTTAATTTTTGTTTGCAAAAAGCTTATTAGTTTTGAAATAAACACCTGCACCGCAATCGTATCATGTTTCAACACTTCTGAGATAACAATGAAACTGATATTTTTAAGTATTCCAGATTCCGTGTAATAAATGACAAAAGGGTGAATAGTGGCTTGCTCATTACTCCAATAACTACTTTGAACAGCATCTTGAAAAACAAATGAATAATTTTCAGAAAAATCACAAATTATTATTACTTCGCCGTCTTTAAGACAACTTTTATAATCTCTCAAGAAACTAGACTGCTGAGATTTGACAAAATCGTGGGATACTAATTGTTCCAACTTTTCACAAAAATAAGCAATAAATTCATCAATTGGTTTAACAAGTGTCTCTAAACTACATCTATCAGTTGAAATCCATTGCTCAAAAGATATTTCAACTAAACCACGTTTTTCTAATTTGTCTGTTAAACTACTCTCAAAATCTGAAAAGCCTGGACATCGTTCGCATTTACGGAGGTAACATTTTTTAGTTCTAGTTGATGAGCTACATAATATTTCTTCAAAACACAATTTATAATCATTCTCGAATGAATATTTTCTAAGACCATGAAGCATCAAGTTAATGTTCTCATGAATGGTGCAAACACAAATGTTATGAGAACCTGTGCTGCCAAGTAATTTGCAATGCGGCCCGACCGATACAGCCATAAAACAATTATAAATATATTGATTGCAATATTAAAACAATAGTGCTATTTATCTTGTTCTTTTCAAATGAGTCTTCTTATCATCCTGATATCAAAAGAAAAGAGGACATTAGAGTAATGTGAACGTTATAATATGAAGATCTTGGAAAATTTATCATTTCTGGTGGAAATCTCGATTAACTTAAGAAAAGAGCGAATTTTCTGAGGTTTTTTCATTCTATTGAAATAAAATCCGATAAATCTCGAAAACGGTTGCGTTCAGGTGATTTATCATTATCATCATTATTGTTTTAATGATCTCCAAAATCATATTGTATAATTAATTTTCATTTATAATAATGAATAACCAAAATTTGAAATATGCACCAAAGTTCGCTCTTCCGAAAACTTTTTTATTATAAGAGCGTCCATCCTAGAATTTTTTTCAAAACGTGTCTTTTTTTCTCAAATTTCCACAAAACAAATTTGAAAAATATTAAAAATATGTTTTTTTTTATATTTGATTTTTAGTATTTATTTTCGATTTTTCTTTATAAAAAAAAATTTTTTTTTTCAGTGTACATTTTTTTTACAAAGCCTTTTGTAGTTCTCTACAACTCCCCCATATAAAGTTTTTCTCTAAATGTAATGGTTTTTGAACTACGATTTTTCAAGTAAAATGTTGGAAAAAAAACATACACCCATCTCAAAAGTTACTCTTGAATCCAAATAATCTTAACACCAGTGGATTTTTTTTTTCAACATACCGAAGACGTGTACCAAGTTTCATCAAAATCGAAGATAGTTGAGTTTGGTGACCGACCGATTTGGCGTGGAATCAGTCAGGAGCAATATGTTACTTTTTAAATTGGATTTTCAATGTTTTCCAGTAGCCGCCCAAAAAATTGTATTCTGGCTGGTTCAAGTGCAACGTCTGCGTATGCATTTATCATCAGAATGTTAAATTAATGTTTAAAAAACCCTTAAGGTTAAGAAACTTATTCCTAGCCATTTTAAAACGTATCTTGACTTGTTTTAATTATAGTGTATATATATATATATATATATATATATATATATATATATATATATATATATATATATATATATATATATATATATATATATATATATATATATATATATATATATATATAGATATAGGATTCAGATCAAAACTGCGACCAGGAGAGCCGGCACAAGCAAAATATAACGACTTTTTCTACACACTCTAACGCCCGCCATTTTGTTGCAAAAAAAAATTGAAAAAATATTTTTGTATACTACATGGATACACTTATAATTGGGTAAAAGTGTCGATTGATTTAAGTAAAAAGTTCCCCTTGATTTTTTTTCAAAAATGAGTTGTTTTTCTCATTCTACCTGTATATCCCCCCTTGAGCAACGATACCACTCTCGGGTTCGACGAGAGCTCTCACCAAATCTAATGCTCCTTTTAACGTGTGGATGTAGTCTTGAATGTATGCTCCCTTCGATAAAAATTCGAACTGAGTAATGCTAAAGTCATTGATATGGCTGGACCTGAAAGTAGGGTGCTAAGTGTTAATCATGCTTTGGGCCGAGCGAAGGTCGTAGACGAAGATCTTTATGATTAGAAAGCAACTAAGGAAAACACTAACTTTGCGCTTCCGGAATTGCAGAAAGTGAGAAAGCAGAAAAGCAGAAGTGCATATCAAAAAAGAAGCAGAAGTGCATGGTGGCCGAGATCTTTGTCCTTAATTTCCTCTTTCAGTTTCTGGTCCATCACAACCGTTTTCTTCTGTTGCGTAAATCCTGCCATCGACCGAAAGTCATTTGTCTTTGTGGCCACCTCCGGCTCCGATTCGGAACTGATCCCACTCGGAGCACCCCATAACCGTGCTCGGATCGCATCGTCTTCGTCATACGTTGTTGCCAAGGTTCTCTTTGTTTGACCTACATATATTTTGCTGCAGTGTTTACACTTGATTCTGTATACCCCTGCTCTGCCTAATGTGTCTACTGAGTCTTTGGTGGAGCCTAACATCGATGCTAATTGGTTGTGCCTACTAGAAAAAACTAAGTCTAAGCCAAATTCCCTAAGTCGTGGTTTAAGCTTTTGTGTAATGTCTTTATCGAAGGGGACGGATACACGTTTTAGGGGTTCAGGTGAGTCTGAGAGGGTTGTTAGTGATTTTCTATGAAGATGTTTTTCCTTTTTGTTGATGATCGCTTGAATTGTCCTCTTTTCGTACCCATTGAGTCTGGCAGTTTCGAAGATATATGCTAATTCTTTGGCTTTTCCAGTTTTATTGAGAGGAAGGATCAACATCCGGTGGATCATGTGGTGGAAGGTGGCCATTTTGTACTGAAAAGAGTGGTTTGAAGTGTATGGGATGACTCTTTGGGTGTTTGTGGGTTTTCTGAAGATTTCAAACTCTAAAGGAGATGGCGACAATAATTCTCTCTTTACTAGAAGGTCGAGGAATGCAAATTTTCCATCCTTTTCTATTTCATGGGTGAACTTAATGTCTTTGTGGAGATTGTTGATTTCTTGAAGAATCAGGGAGAGATCGTCTTTTTTCACGACGGCGAAGATGTCGTCGACGTATCTCCACCAACGAGTTGGGAGTAATCCTTTCGCTTTTAGGATTGTTTCCAAATTCGCCATAAACAGTTCACAGAGGAATGGGGATAGAGGATTTCCCATAGGGGCTCCTTTTAATTGTTTATAGAATGATCCTCTGAAAGTGAAGTAGTTCTCTTCCATGCAAAGTCGGGTCAGCTTAAGGTACATCCGTACCTTTTGCTTCCATGTTGTGTCATCTCCTTGTTTCAAAAGCCAATCTTCTAGAAGGTTAATTGCGTCCTTGATCGGTACGCTAGGGAAAAGGGCTGTGACGTCGAAAGATACCATTACTTCATTGTCATTTATATGACCTGATGACTGTAGCTGTTGTACAAATTCCTGGGAGTTGCGAACTGAGCTTGTTGGGAATTGCTCGGAGATACCTTGAAATTCTTTTACTAGCCATTTTGCTAGCTTATGGGCTGGAGATCCTACAGATGAGACAATCTCCCTCATTTCGTTTTCGGGTTTGTGGACTTTTGGGAGGCCTTTAATTCTGGGAGGATGGGGTTTGGTTCACGAAGACGGACTGCTGCATCCCCTAATACTACTTTACACTCTTTTAGTGTTTTGTCCACGTGTTTCACCATGTTTGGTAGGGGGTCTACCCGAAGCTGCCTATAAGGACCATTACTGATCTTAGAAGCCATCTGCTTGTCGTAGTCCTCCTTATCCATGATGACGACTCTGTTGCCTTTGTCTGCTTCTAGGTAAAAAACAGGCTTTGACTTCAGCTCCTTAACGATGCGAATTTCCTTCTCGTTGTTGTTTTTGTTTCTGTCCGTCCTTAATAATGTTCGAAGTGATAGTCCTGGCTGTGTTTTGTAAAGATGTCGGAAGAGTGTTTGTAATTGCTGTCTCCACGTCGATGATGATCTGTTCCACGTCGGGCTTGGTTGTAACCGCGTATCCTAATCCTTTGTTGAGATGAGTCAGTTGTTCTTCCGTGAATGCGGTCGTCGATCGGTTAACAACCAGTCCTTCAATGGAGTGGACCATCGGTGTCGTGTTGATGGTGGGTGTAAGTTTGGTCTGTTCCTTGGTGTGATGTGTGGTCCGAGTCTGTTGGGATTCTATTCTCAGCTTGTTGAGTTTCCTATCGAGAACCGTTCGTTTCCTATTTGATTCGCATTCCTCTGCTACCTTGACTCGGGATAAGAACTCCTGGAACTTTACGGGATACTCCTTGGCTAACTTCAGGTGCAGAGAATAGCACTCCAAAGTTCTCCGGTCCAGTTTGTTGAATAGTCGTTTGATGCTGTCCTTGATGAATTCTGCTTCCATTTTCCTGACGATGTGGGCGGGTGTCGATGTTCGTATTTTAATCCTATGACTTACTGGTACAACTTTATATTTTAAGCATTTCTTCAGAAACGACTCTTTTCAGTACAAAATGGCCACCTTCCACCACATGATCCACCGGATGTTGATCCTTCCACTCAATAAAACTGGAAAAGCCAAAGAATTAGCATATATCTTCGAAACTGCCAGACTCAATGGGTACGAAAAGAGGACAATTCAAGCGATCATCAACAAAAAGGAAAAACATCTTCATAGAAAATCACTAACAACCCTCTCAGACTCACCTGAACCCCTAAAACGTGTATCCGTCCCCTTCGATAAAGACATTACACAAAAGCTTAAACCACGACTTAGGGAATTTGGCTTAGACTTAGTTTTTTCTAGTAGGCACAACCAATTAGCATCGATGTTAGGCTCCACCAAAGACTCAGTAGACACATTAGGCAGAGCAGGGGTATACAGAATCAAGTGTAAACACTGCAGCAAAATATATGTAGGTCAAACAAAGAGAACCTTGGCAACAAGGTTCAAGGAGCATCTAGCGGAGGTAACTAAGGCTGTCAAACAGAACGAGAAGGAATTTCACATAACTTCAAATCAACAGTCGCAGAACACATCTTCACGGAAAATCACGACATAACGACGAATGACATCACAATATTACGGACTACATCTACACCCTGGAAATTAGACGTCGCAGAAAGCTTAGAAATAAACAAACAACAGAACACAAATCTACTAAACAAAGACCAAGGCAATGGTTACACATGGCTCTTCAACTTACTACCCAAACGACATCAAACCCGACGAAGCGGAGCACCCGCTGCTACACAATAAGTATGTTAGGTATAAATGAGAAAGAAGCGAATTAGATATTAAGTACACTTGTTTTTGACTCAGGATAGGTATAGACAAACTAATAATAAGATAGGTATAAACAACATAATGATAGGTAAACGTTTTGTATTTAGAAAATAGTATATATACGGCAGGTGGCAGAAGGTTTTCTTTCAGTCGAGTTATTAGTACGAGACACTGAAGAAGTCTGCACATTGTAGACGAAATACGCGTATCTGTCGAAGATAAGCAAAGGTAGTTGGAATTAAATGGAAGATACTAATTCTTCTTCTAATTTCTAGTTACAGGTATTCCACTAAACAGCTCAAACCCTCTAGGATTCAGAAAAATCTTT
>JASCZW010018347.1:0-15580 GCA_034211315.2 Aedes japonicus | reverse complement strand
GTTTGTACCAGTATTCAGTCGTCTGGTTGACTGTCAGAAATGTCATGAAAATGCGGTTGTTGCCCATAGTTTTTCAACTTTCGTTGTGGGATTTGCATTAACAAAAAAGTTCTGAATATTGTCCGGCTTTTTGATCACTAAGCTATGCTCTCGAAAATTTACAGCTGGTACAAATGGCATTTTTAATTTTATTGCTTTGTTGCATAATGATGGAATGTGTTTTAACCTGTAAATGTTATCAGTTCGTTTTTGTTTTTGTTGCGATTTTGATTAAATTGTTGTTCAATATTGTATTATCGTCCAGCTAAATCCAGATAAATCGTCCAGCTCGAACCTCTGTGGGGATATGTGGCGAGACCATCATCATCATCATCATCACATCAAATTACTTGAGTTGCACAAAGATCGCAGGGATACAAAAATGGTTGCCATCGTGGCCGATTTACATCGCCACCCGAGCAGGCACGAATAACTTAATAACTAGCCTTGGTATTAAAGAGCTCAGATTAAGAGGTAAAACACCTGAGGACAATACCTTGAAATTGTTCCTACAATGTTATGCGAATACCAATTTGAGGTAAGTAAATATCAAAATAGTATCTCTCAGGTATTCCCAAGTATCCAAAATAACAAGTTTTGTTATTCGAGGAATATTTTGCTTGCAGTCTTAGGTATTTTACCTCTTAATCTGAGCCCTTTAATACCAAGGCCAGTTATCAAGATCAAAATTAGGTATTCATATGTTGTTGTCTCCTGTTCGGGCACTTCGAACTTTTGTAGGCTCAATTCTAGGGATCTACAAAGATTTCATATGCCAAACTTTAATAGGATTCTTGCCCCAGCATACAAGTCATTTTCATATTTCAGCGACCTTTGCCTAGAAGCCGCACGCATGTAGAGGAAAGGCTTGTAAGCTGGAACGGCTTGTAAGATGGAACAGCGCCACTTTTGACATTCATAGTTACAACACGATCGCGCTGACAAGTGTTAACCTCTTTTTTTTTACTATCCTTCAATTTTCATTTGCTTTTGGAGTGAATACACTCATTCGATCTAGCTCTTCCAGGTTTCAATGTTCGAAAGTGGTGTAATAATTAAAATAGCATTTTTTTCTTGTGCTTAGTAAGTGGAAATTTTCCATCGATATCAAAAGGTTAACATTTGTGTTGGCTAGCATTTTTGGTGTATTTTTATGATCCAAAGGCATTTCCAAACAAATCGTAAAGTGAAACAATTTTTTGATGTTTTGTGTTTATGGCGTCATGTTTGTAAGATGGAACACTGTTGAACTTGTACGATTGAACACAATTTTTTTCGTTTTAAAGCATATGAATGTCATTTTTTATGTTTAAAAATGCCATGGAATCAATAATAAATTGAAATATAACAATACATTTTTTTAAATTACAATTTTCGAAGGATTTTGAAAAAAGTCCATAATTTTTTTTTTGATGACTATAAATAATCAGTTCCGTGAGCAAACTTGGAGTTCTTTAGTTCCTCTTTCGAAAAATCTTCGAAAAAATAAAAATTATACATGTTACGAGCAGAAAACGAATCGTGTTCCATCTTACAAGCCATTTTTTGAAATTGCAATTTTGGATGGATTTCGAAAATAGGCCATAACTTTTTTTTGATGACTATAAATACTCAGTTTTTTTAGCAAAGTTGGAGCCTATTAGTTCTTCTTTCGGAAGATGTCTTTGGATCCGCGAAAAAATTATACATGTTACGAGCAGAAAACGAATCGTGTTCCATCTTACAAGCCTTTCCTATATCAAGGCACGCTTTTTTAGTAATGTGCAGACCAAAATGACCATATGTCAAAAAATGAATTCACTTCGTTCTTATTAAAAAAAAACTTAAAAAACATTTCTTCGAGCGTATTGTCAGAACGATGTACTACCTTATTGATCACTTAAAAAAAACCTAAAAACTCTAATTCAATATATCACTAGTAAACGCAAGCAAACTCCTGTAAAGAGTAAGGTAGAGTAGAAAAGAGGAGAATAGGGTAGAGTGGAGTACACAAAGGTTTTTTAAATTGTTTCGATTTTGTTTGCATGTGTTACCTTTCCATGCAATGGTCATAATGCAGTTTTTGAAATTTTGAGTAGTTATTTACACTAAAAATTGTGAATTTTCTGAAAAACTGCCATATGATTAATTTTTGCCCAAAACGTAAAGTGTCATTCGAATTAGGTCGATAAGTTGTTCCGTTCTGGAGTTATTGCCGAAAACAAACGGTGTTAAAAAACGCGTAAAAAAGACCTTAGTGAAGAAGAGAATAGAATAGAATAGAATGGAATAGAATAAAACAGAATAGAGTAGAAAGAATAGAATACAATAGAATACAATAGCATAGAATACAATAGAATAGAATACAATAGAATAGAATACAATAGAATAGAATACAATATAATAGAATAGAATACAATATAATAGAATAGAATACAATATAATAGAATAGAATACAATATAATACAATATAATACAATATAATACAAAATAATACAAAATAATACAATATAATACAATATAATACAATATAATACAATATAATACAATATAATACAACATAATACAATAGAAGAGAAGTTAAGAAAAGAGAAGAAAAAGAAAAGAGAAGAAAAGAGAAGAAAAGAGAATAAAAGAGAATAAAAGATAATAGAACAGAATAGAACAGAATAGAAAAGAACTGAATAGAATAGATTAGAATAGAATAGATTAGAATAGAATAGAATAGAATATAATAGAGTAAAGTAGAGTAGAGTAGAGTAGAGTAGAGTAGAGCAGAGCAGAGTAGAATAGAGCAGAGTGGAGTAGAGTAGAGCAGAGTAGAGTAGAGTAGAGCAGAGCAGAGTAGAGTAGAGCAGAGTAGAGTAGAGTAGAGTTCAGTAAAGTAGAGTACAGTAGAGAAGAGTACAGTAGAGTAGAATAGAACGAAGTGGAGTGGAAAAGAGTAGAGTACGGTAGAGTAGAGTGGAGTAGTGTAGAGCAGAGAAGAGTTGAAGAGAGCAGAGTAGAATAGAGTAGAGCAGAGTAGAGTACAGTTGAGTAGAGTAGAGTACAGTAGAGTAGAGTAGAGTAAAGCAGAGTAAAGTAGAGTACAGTAGAGTAGTGAAGAGTTCAATAAAGTAGGGAATGGTTCTCCACTGGCTTAAAATTGAGTAGAGTAAAGTAGAGTAGAGTAGAATAGAGTAGAGTAGACTAGAGTACAGTACAGTACAGTAGAGTAGAGTAGAGTAGAGTAGAGTAGAGTAGAGTAGAGTAGAGTAGAGTAGAGTAAAGCAGAGCAGAGCAGAGCATGACAGAACAGAGTAGAGTAAAATAGAGTAGAGTAATGCTGAGTTCAATAAAGTAGAGAATGGTTCTCAACTAGCTTAATTGGTAAAACTGAAACCACGAAGTAACATGTATGGGTGGCTGGTTTCGATACCTGGTCTGGTCTAGGAATTATTCATGAAGGAAATTTTTTTGATTTACTTGGCATAGTTTATGATTCTAGTTCAGTTTTTTACATTCATAAAAATGCTAAAATGCACCGAAAGGTCTCAAAGTAACAACGGCAAAAGTGCATTTATTTTACTAAATTGAGAAGAATACAATAATATAATTGTGATGATCGATAAGTTTGAAATGACAAGAAAAAAAGAAGTAAAAAGTTGTAAAAATAATAGGAAACAGAGGAGTAGAGTAGAGCGAAATTGCAAAGAATAGAACAGAGCTCGGTAGTGTATAATAAAGTGCAGTAGAGTAAAGTTGAGTATAGTGAAATAGAGTAGTGTAAGCACATTTGCATGCATGCTGCCTCTAACTCTTCTCAAAATATTTATTCGTTTGAAAGGCATGTTGTGTTTCCGAACTTCTCCCAGATTCTTTCCTAGCTTTCCTCCAGTCTTGCTTCAGATGTATCTTCAAGTTAACATGACGTTATTTTCAAGAAGTTTTGAAGAAATCTTATGATTTCCATCGGAGTATATTGGTTAAGTACATCAGTATACTCCGATGGAAATCATAAGACTTCTTCAAAACTTCTTGAAAATTCCTTCCTGTGAACTTTATCTTGTACTGCCCTCTAGGTCTTCTTGAGGAAGTCCGAAGAGGTACGCAATACTCTTTCCTGTTAACTTTATGATTTGCCCCTTCTGCCATGCCTTATTAAAATGTACTTATATCCATATGTGTTGATGAACTTCTTCGCGGTGACTTTTTTAAGACTTTCTTGTGCAAATTTTCCACACCTGCAGTTTTCAATTTCAAAACTACCTTAGTAGTCTACCTATAAAACGTCTCATCTGAAATCTTCTTCCTAAGATATCTACTTCTGCCGATTGAAAAATCATATTGATATTTATTTCATTGGATCAAATTCCACTTGGGAGTTTCCCTAGTTATACTTCTTGTGTGCCTACTCAGGCTGATCAAAGAAACCTTCCAGATCTTCTAAGGGCTTACTGTGAACTTCGGTCTTCTTGTATGGCACGTTTTCTGAGGACTTCTTCCTCAAAACATTCTTAGCCATACTTACAGATGGCTTTCAGTTTCTTTCAGAACTTTCTAGAAACTTGCGTCAAGTCGACATAAGGACTGCTTCTCAGGGAATCAAACCGTCAGATTCAATTGAAATGTGTAAGCAAGTCCCTCGTGGTAGTTGCTTTTTCTATGGCTGACTGCATGCTATCACTGCAGCAAGCGAGAATGGTTATGCTTCTAAATTTCGTAATTAGGTGAATAGTGCGATGCACTATTGAATCAGCCTGAAAAAATCGAACATTTTAAACTCTGTTTCTTACAGTTGAACTTTTTTTAAATTTTCATATATACTAGTTAATGAACTTTTTCATTATTGTTCTCTCATTCGAATAGCAGATCTTTCTATTGACTTCTCTAAAAATCTACTTGAGTTTTACTTTTACAATATCTGTTGTAATTTTCATAAACCTATCTCTAGCTATTTTTGTGGAATTTCTCCAATTATGCCGAAGAACTTCCCACTGTTCTTTGGAAAATGTTCCTTCTATTTTTCTAGCAATTCTCCCGGTGAAGTGGAAATTTTCTTTTAGTATTTTAGTATGTCATCCTGTAAAATTCTTTCATATTATCTATGTATCTTTTTCTCCTCATGACCTTCGAAGAGACTTCAATGTTATTTTTTTCTGTGGACTTGAACTGGCTTACGGCGGACTTACTTCATACTTTCTCATACTTTCTTTGAATAGACCTCTGAAACGTCGACAGTTCTTACAAGTTAGCATTAGGATTAGCATTAACGTTTGCACACCTCGTGGATGGAGCTACGATGAGGAATAATTCGTTGAAGATGTCACCATAAAACGGAATTAGTTACTGAACGTTTCTTCGCGCACCAATCTCCACGAAGACACTCCTCGACTGCTCACCTGGCCACGTCTATGCCACCGTTGGAGATTGGGAGGATTTGGTGGTCTACCTTAAGAAGACACTAGAAACCCACGTAGCCTTCAGTAGATATCGAAGGAAAATGGAATTGAACAGTTGGAGTGAATAGTTGAACAGAATACCCTGTATGGTGTACAGAACAATACATTATTTGGTCGTTGGGAGCATCTCGTCTAAGAAGTTTAAGTGATGCTCCATTTCTATTCAAACGGTTGGGACTTAAGCATTAACTACAGTCATTGCTATGCATAAGTGCTATGACTTATGGTTATAGCGCCATTACTCGCCTTCTTCAAAACGCACACTTAATGAACTTAACCTGTTAAATTCAAAAGCTTTAAAATAATATTCGAACCCCAAATTTATTGCGGAAGAAAACGTGACAGCATCAATTTCGTTTAGTTTCGTTTTCAATTATTAATTTTAGCATAGAGGCGTATTTTAAATGTGATTTACGTCAATGAATTATTGTACACGAAGATTTCATGTAAAATTAAGAGTCCCGGAACCGAGAAAAGATGCAACATGACGAAGGGTGTGTTTGATTGAATTGATTTTATCGTCTTTTTGGAGTGATTCTTGTATCAGTCTCAGGACATAAAATTTACACTTCTTGGTAGTATGTAGCTTTCAGTGCGTATTATACACAGATAAAAAGAAATTGATTTTCTAGTGTTAGCTAATGCACTTCAAAGGAAATGCTAGATTTGGCTGAAAATAATGGTATATTTTATGTAAATTAAGCAGATAACGCCTGAACCTAGCCTGTTTTTTGAAAGATTGCAAATATTGTTGTATAGCGCATGGAAGATTGCATACAATTTCGTTGTTTACGCCTTCTTTGGCTCGCAATTAAACGAGGGGAAATTTTACACGCCAGTTAAAATTCATTGTTTTTTACTGTGCAGGTTTTAAATGGTTGTGAATGATGTATAATGGCCTCTTGTTTTCAAATTCACAAATGTCATGTATGGTTATAAATGTCATGTATGGTTATACTCATTTAAAAAAAATCTGGGCAAACTGGGACATTTTGCTTGGTTGAGAAATAGGTCTCTATCACCGTTCCACAAAAAAAAAAGAACATTTAAGAGAGGCAAAACGCGCTATCGCTATCTCCATTTTTTGTGACAGCAGCAAATACAAAACGATCATTATACTTACTGCATTCCTTTCAATATCCTTAGAACAACTATCTACCTGAGTATCAAGCTCAGAAAATCAGTTGTTGAATGTCACCTTTGGAGTGGATCCACTCTGGAGTCTGGACAGAATAAATTTTACATAGAAGCTCATTGCCTTGTCGTTGTTTCTAATGACCATGAATGACTCTTGCTTGACTGTCATAATATTTTGTGTTCCTGATTTCGGATAATCAGAGATAAGCACGTGCCGTAATAGGATTTGAAGGCCCATATGAGTGATGAAATTTCTCCTTATTGCCCGTGAACTTTTTTCTTCACGAAAACCAGTATCATAACATACTACAAGAGGATGAGGTTCAATGCCTTTTTTCAATTCATTCTTGACAAAAACTCAGAAAGACTTGTAATCAATGTTGCCACACTAATGATGTAGGAAATACTTTTCCCATTCCTTTTTTTTTTCATTTAAATGCCTCACCTAAAAAAACCAACAATCGGACTGCATAGCGCCCATTATTTCAGCTCGACCACACCCACGTTCAAAGTGTCCATTATCGATTGAATCATATCGAACGAGTAGCAATTGCAGTGTATCAGTTTGCGAAACAATTTCACTTTGGTTTTCTTTCATCGGAGTTACACACCGGGAATCAGCTTCGACAAACAAAACGCAAATTGTTCCGCCGCATTTCCCTCTTAATTAAAGTATACCGCATCATGTAGCTGCTCCGCGTGTGTGTGTGTGTGTGTGTGTGTGTGTGTGTGTGTGTGTGTGTGTGTGTGTGTGTGTGTGCCTGTTTTGTTTGTCTGCCTGTCTGTCGGAGTGGTTCGATATTCATCCCACCATAACATATGCTTCTTTCAGTGTAACCAGAAGCGCACCGTTCCGGATTTTCTTAGCTGAGGTTTGCTCTTTTGCATCTCTTCTATACACTTGTGGATGGAATGCTGATTGTATGAGCTGTATTGTTACAACATGTGAGATGCAACAATCTAAACAAAAGTGAAATAGGTACCGAGGGAACGGCGCGTACTTTTCCTTTTGGATCTACTGTTGCTTTCATCTGGTATGGCTTTGGCAATCGCGTCGTCGTTTGTCTTGGAGATAATGGGGATTTGCGGTGGGCAAGTTTCGTTGACTTTATGTTCGCCGGAAAAGTCAAAGATAGCGATCATCATATGTTTGAGGAAGCGAAATCGGAACCGGATCCCATAGCAAGTGACTTTGGTCTTTGTTTGAATTGTTGTTGACAGGCTAAACTTGGTTTTCACTATTTTAGAACTCAACGAATAAATCACGAGATTTACAAAGTGAAAGAACCTGTGGTTGAGAATGGAATGGGATTCATCCTTTTCGAGAGATATTGATTATTCTTCGTACCACGCCCGTCATTCCTTTTTCGTCTGGCTTTTCGTACACCGAACAATTACAATCTTGCAGTGAAGTAATACGCGTCAGTCCTATGCATGAAAACAGGTGCCAGCTGTTTCTGGACATCATCGTTGGCTTTCTCACTACTGTTTTCTGTTCTTCGTCTGTCTGGGGGACGTCAATGTTTTCTACGCGGCGTCACGCCCATTTGTACTACATCTTCCGCAAGCACCTACACCGCTATGTTGTTTTTCTTAGCGCCGTTACCCATCCTTCAATGGCAAAGCACTCGCTCGGAAGCTACGCATTGGTTCCTCGTGACAAACAGGGAAAACTTTTATCATTTTTGTTTCACAAAAAAATCAAGTGTTAGTACATATTATACTAATGCATATTGTCAACGAAACGCGTGTATCTGCCAAGGTTAAGAATAACGGTAGTGGGATTAACTTGAAGTCATGTTTTGAAAGTTTAAGTAACTTTTGCGTATGAGAAGCGTAAGGCTTAATGAACAGTTTGGATTGCCGGGCTTTGGAGGTACTATTAGCCTGTACCTTTCCCTATTCCCAGTTCCTTAGTTCCATGTTTAAATCGCAAGAAGAACTTGTGAGTGGCCAAACTGCATCCTTACTGTTGGTTCAAATCGGTCCTCAAGCTATATGCTTTAACATATTTTTATATTCTGCTGAAATAAACCATTCTCACCTGTGAGTAGCCCCAACAGCATCCCTACTGTTGATGTATATAGGTCCTCGAACTCGATGTTTTTAACGTATTCTTGTATTCCATTGGAATAAACCACCCACACTTGTGAGTGGCTCCATCAGCATCCCTACTGTTGGTATAAATCGGTCCTCAAACTCTATGTTTTGACATATTTTTGTATTCTGCTGAAATAAACCACCCACACTTGTGAGTGGCCCCAACAGCATCCTTACCGTTGGTTTAACTCGGTGCCAAAATTTGAATAAATTTAATGTGCATCTCTGTACAGAGAATATATCGGAAACAATACGACGACGTCAGCAACCCGTTTACTGAAATGAATCCCGCTGCTAACCCAACCATTTTATCCAACATCCCAGTGAGTTTACTTGGAAGTACAGAGGTTTTCTCGGGTTCCACTAATGCGAGTATCACGTCAACATATTCCTACCTATTGCCTTAGTTTGGAATCACCAGTTTTTATACATAGAGGATGAATGCTAGTCTCAAGCATCATCTTTTGTTACTTTGTGTAATAACAGTTGATTTGGCAATAACGATCTAGCAACCTCGGGCGCATAATCATGCTGCTCATGCTCCATTTTTAAAGCGCAACAAGATAATCCAACAAATGGTTCGTTTTCTTCAATTCCGGAATGACCAGGAACCCAATAGAGGTTAACCATAGATGTTTACATCGCTGTAAAAATTGTGCGTATTCCAACGCCAGTTTAGGTGTGAATGTGTTTGACTTTAAAAAAATCAGAGCTGCTTTTGGCTATCTGAACAAATGCATATGTTTGTATTTTTATGATTTCTTTTCATACAGATTGATGCACATTCCAGTATGGCATATTATTCAGCTTGAAACACTGTGGGATATTTTCCCATTGCCACATAACCCAGGACCAGTTATACCAACCCTTACCAAATTATCTTGCTTTGAACCATCTGTATAGAAGACTGATGAGCCCAGACGAAATCCCTGTTTTCTTTCATCCCAATCAGAACGAGTAACTACATGGACTGTGAATTTTAGTTTTGCACGGATTCATCGTAGACATGCATTACTGGTTGACTAATCTTTTATTATTATTTGGCTCCGTTACGATCGCTTATACCTTAACAGATACGGGTATTTCGTCTGCAAGGGACGATGTTCGTATCTCATCACTCTAATCAATCCTCTTTGAAATTTAAGGATTGACGCTTTAGTGGAATGGTTTGCGACGTTCGTCATTGTTTCCAAACGCTAGCAAACATTATTACAAAACGAAAGCAATCTACTCACTCTCCGATGATTTTGAGATAAGTAAGATGAATTGAGGCATATGAGAATAATATGAGAATAGTTACCCAGGAAGTACTTCCTATCTTGTAGACTTCGTAACTAACTTGAAATCAGACACAAGATTGTTATCGGGTTTCTTTAAGTTCTATAGTATCTCTGAACTGAAAGTACAATTATCTTAATCCGCGGTGTTAACAGTACTTCGTTTTAACATTTGTTTCGGTGACATTCTACATGTTTCATATTGACCATACGGAAGACACACGAGAGCGAACTGGATATGGAAAAAAATGTCATGACATCTCTGTACATTCGTCTACGGACGATGAAACATTTTCGTTGCCGAAACCGATGGCTTATACCTTATGCGTAGCAGAATTTAATTTTGCTTAGAATTCCGAAGATTTCCAGCTTATTTTTGCATGAATGTGTTGTTTATCGAATGGAATCTAATTTAAAGAATGAGTACTAACAACTCTTATGTATAAACTTGTGGTATTGCAATCAATCCATCAAACACAGGTAAACGCAACCCTTCAACTGTCGGCAAAATCTCCTCGGTTTCGTTGCGAGTTGCTTTCGACTACATCTCTCGAGCATGTTCGAGCTGAATTAAACAGTTAGTGAGTTTTGAAAGAAGATTGAGAAGTTGCGAAAAACGAACAAAAACAAAATATTCGTCTGCTTCGAGAATCGGCTGTGAACGGTTGTGTCGATGCTTTGTCGCACATTGTGACTGGCCCCAAAAGCATCTTTATTGTGAGTTTGGATCGGTTTAAATCGAAAGTCGGTACTAAAGACTACTCTACAAATATGAGATACATAAAAAGATACTCGATACTACATTTTGAGTCGGATTTTATTCAAACTTTCAGGTAATAAACTACAACATTATGGTTAAGTTTTTACTCCATTGGTTTGTTGCCCAAGTAACACGAAATGTTTTACTATATGCATTTTTGCTTTAATATGACAAATAATGATGTTCCCATTCCGGGGATTGCAAACTTTTAAGTATACACTGATAGGCAAAATAAAGTGCCCACCTCATCGTTTTTTCAATTTCTCTCATTTACTTGGTTCAAATTAAAGTAAACACAGTGTAGTTTTTTTTCTTTTTTATTTTTTATATTCTTTTTAAGTTTCACTTATGGAATACTGAAAAAAAGGAGTTTTACTTAAAGAAAAGAAAAAATCAATTTGTGTTGAAAAAAAAAACAGTGACAAAATAAAGTGCCCACATCATTCAGGCTACAGAAAACTAAGTTAAAGTAAAATAAAAGCATTTCAATAATTGATGTGTCCTCCTTTGGCCTTCAGGACCTCCTGCTGGCGCTTCGACATGCTCTCGACCAGGTTCTTTAGGTGCTGTGGATCTAGCTCTTCTCAGGCGCGCTTCAGGGCTTCAAAATAGTTTTTTTTATTGGTAACACCAGTTTTGTCAACCCTGGCATCGAGAATCGCCCACAAATTCTCCAGTGGTTTGATCCGACAAGACCGGAAGAAAGACTTGGTCTTCTTGGCAGTATGCTTCGGGTCGTTGTTGATTCTTGTACAATGACAATGGATGTTGTTTAACATTGCATTGGAGGGTATTCGAAGAGCTGGGATAGACACGAGTGGTACGATCTTCAGGAAGTCTGTCCAACTATTTGGCTTGGCCGACGATGTTGATATCGTAGCACGTAACGTTGAGACGAAGGTGGACACGTACATCAAACTAAAGGCGGAAGCTGGTAGGATTGGGCTTGTGGTTATTGCCTTGAAAGCCTAAGGGTACAGGCTCGCGAAAAGACAATGTTGACCGCCGATAATGACACCAGCAGAGAGATACAAAGGCGCATTATGGCTGGCAATCGTGTCTAATTTGGACTCCGAAGAACGTTAAGATCGATCCAAGTTCGCCAAACTACAAAGTTGACCATCTACAAGACATTAATTAGACCGGTAATTGTCTACCGCCACGAAACGTGGACATTGCTAGATGACCAACGCGCCTTTGGTACCTTTGAACGGAAGGTGCTTTGTACGATCTACGGTGGAGTGCAGATGGAAGACGGAACTTGGAGGAGGCGAATGAACCACAAATTGCATCAGTTGCTGGACGACCTCCCATCGTACACATTGCTAATATCGGCCGACTACGATGGGCTGGGCATGTCGTAAGAATGTCGGATTGAAGTGAAGTAACATTACAGCCACATTTAATAGATTCATTGTAAAATTTTACTTCAATGATTAATCACGTAGAAGCAACTATATGAATCGTACAGTAAGTCTAAGATAAGCTAATCTAATGAATGTTTGTGTACTGATTGTTGGCTTAACACATTCATTGTTAGAAACATGCGTGTATTATTCATTACACAATTTGTGATGCTTTATAGTGAATCGCCTTTTTCAGCTGTTCTATTTACTCACACCGACGGAGTTTGTTTCCTATGCCAATAAGATACTAAGTAATTTTTTTATGTGCCTTTGTTACTTCAAAATTCGTATTTAGGGTCAAGAAATGCAAAAATCAGAAAATGATCAGAGGGCACACCTTCTTCAAGAAGAATTCATATTTTGAATTTAAAATAATTTTTCAAAATCCTAAAGCAACAAAATGATAGAATTTCAGTTTAGCAATGCAATAATGCAATTCCATAACTACTAAATTTTTTACCATCAAAAAGTTTATTCACTTTAATCCATACTTATTTCATGCATTCTACATAAACCTCCATAATGAAATTGATGGCTAAGGACTGCATCGTTAATTATACACCTTTGAGGTTCTGTATGAAAAAGACTATGACTTATTTTGACAGCTGTTTAGTGTCAATGTGTGGCTTGCCTTGTAAACAAACGAAAACCTTCATTAAAAGTTAAAGTTTTACTTCAACCGGAACAATGCGAGGTCTTACGGAAGAAAAGCGAAAATTGATTGTGACCAAGAACTGCACTGAAAAGCGATTGTTGCTAAGAAAATTAGCAAAAGAAGAAGGTGTTAGTGTTTGTGCGGTCCAAAATGCGATCAACTGGTTTGTTATGCATAACACATTGAAGGACTTACCCGGCCGTGGTAGAAAAACAGGTGCGTCAAACCCAAATTTGGACAATCAAATTTGCAAAGTTTTTGAAGGAAAAAAGGAGGTATCCATTAGAGATTGCGCAAGAAAGTGTGAAACGACGATTAGAATGGTCCAACGCGCAAAGGAGCGAAATTCCCTGAAGACGTAAATTCAGGCGGATTCCGTGAAAACTCAGGCTCGGAAGCTGTTCGACGACGTTTGGAGCAAAAATGACATGTGCATTATCATGGATGACAAGACGTAAGTCAAATCGGATTACAGGGCACTTCAAGGGGCACAGTTTTACACCGTGAAGCATGGAAAGGATGTCCCAAATTCGGAGAAATCGATTTTTTGCGAAAATTTTGGAAAAAGGTGTTTGTTTGGCAAGCAATTTACCAGTGTGGTATGAAATCAACACCTATTTTCACTACCGCACATATGAACGCCGAAATGTACCGGAAGGAAGGCCTGCAGAAACGAATTCCGGCACTAATCCACAAAGGTTCGACACTGTTTTGGCCTGATTTGGCATCCTGCCACTTTGCGCGTGCCACCTTGGACTGGTATGAAGAGAACAATGTCCAGTTTGTGATAAAGGCGATGAATCCTCCAAATTGTCCGCAAATAAGGCCCATTGAGAAATTTTGGGCTTTGATGAAAGGAAAGCTGCGGAAAAAGGCTAGAGGAGTAGGTGACATCATCGAATTAAAAAAAAGACTGGGTAAACGTAAGCCAAACCATCGTCGGAACGGTTGAGCGAACCTCATGAGGAACATCAAGAAGAAGGTGTGAGAGCTGGCCAGATCTACGAAAAATAAAATGAATATATATATATATATATATATATATATATATATATATATATATATATATATATATATATATATATTTTTTTTTTTTTTTTTTTTGGGGCGTAGAATCACTGCGTCCACTGAGTTGAACTTTTGTGATATACCCCTGTTTACTATACTAATTCGCATCTTAAAGCTAGATCACCATTTGTCAAGTGACCAGCCTAAGACGCGTCTCCCAGTCAGGCAAAATTGAGTTTATAAAACTCACCACCTTACCAGGATTTGCAGTCCAAATTTCTTTAGGTTGCATATAGCCACTGTACAGAAATTTAAGTCTGCTCTTGTACACAGCATCACAACTGCAAAGCAGATGTTCCGAGGTTTCACGTTCCATGTTACAGAAACGGCAGATATCATTCTGAACCTGGCCAATGTTTTTCAAATGATATCTACTCGGGCAATGTCCGGGTACTAGGCCAGTATAGGTACAAAGAACTCTCTTATTGAGCTCCAGAAGCTTTTTACTAATTGTAACATTTGGAATTATAAACCTTTTCGCTCGAGAACACTTTGTGGTGACCAACCAATTGGTCATCACCCTTTGCTCTTCCCAAGATTTTAATTCCATTTTTATAGCACAGTATGATATACCGCAGAATGGTTCTGGGCCAATAAACTGTGCATTTGAACCTTGTTTAGCAAGCTCGTCTGCCCTTTCATTACCTTCAATGCCACAGTGTCCCGGAACCCAGAATAAATTTACCGAGTTCTCTTGGCACACCTTTCGCAATGAAAGAATGCATTCCCAGACAAGTTTGGATGTACATTTATAATTACTTAACGCTTTGAGTGCCGCTTGGCTGTCTGTAAAAATACAAATATTTGCATCTATATTTTCTCTTCAGACAAACGTTAACACATTTTATTATAGCAAAGATCTCCGCTTGGAAAACCGTTGGATAGTTTCCCATCGCCACTGACATTTCTACCCCAGGGCCGAAGATTCCTGCTCCCGTTTTTGTTCCAATTTTTGAGCCATCTGTGAAGAATTTTATGGAGCCATGACGAGCAGTGGGACCTCCGACTTCCTAATCTATACGTGACGTTTCACATATGTTGTAAGGGATGTCATGGTTTTCCACAGGTTTCATCCAGTCTCCATTCATGTACATCACTGGCCCACTTTGAAAGCTTTGTGAAATGCTCAGGTGACCGACTAAATCACCAGACATGAAAGTTTTCAACCGTTTAAGTCTAAGCATACTCTTTTCCGCTTCTAGTTGCACGTATTCGTGCAAAGGCAGCAGATTTAGAATTGCATTCAACGCATTTGATGGAGTGCTGCGCATCGCTCCCGTTATAGCAATAGATACTAGCCGTTGAAATTTTGTAAGCTTTTTTTGTGCAGTAGCCTCTTTTGTTTTTGGCCACCACACAAGAGAAGCATACGATACTTTAGGACGTATTATGGATGCATAAATCCACATTATCATTTTTGGTCTTAGACCCCTTTTTCTGCCAAATGTTTTTGAGCAAATCCAGAAAGCACTGGTTGCCTTACCGATCACACACTCAAGGTGAGCATACCAGTTCAGTTTGGCATCCAGTATCACTCCTAAGTATTTAACCTGTTCACTAAGATGGATCTTTAATCCTCCTAGCTGGAACGCTTTTAGACTAAACTTCCTTTTCCTAGTGAAAGGTACAATTACTACTTTTGCTGGATTAATGCTAAGGCCCTCCTTGATACACCAAGACTGGGTAAATTTTAGGGCCCATTGCATTCTTTCTGA
>JASCZW010018346.1:0-15551 GCA_034211315.2 Aedes japonicus | reverse complement strand
AGCATGTATTGCTTGCTGCCGCCGACACGCGGCTATACCGGGTTCCGGTTGCCATCACCGACGTGTCGGAAACCTTCCGGTAGTAATATATCTGTTTCTAATATACTCTTCTTGCACCGATTAATTTACAACTTTTCCATTAAAATCTAGTCCTAGATACTGGCACTTGGTTGCAGGGAACAGAATCAAAAAGAAAAATAAATTCGCTTATGACCTCTAATTTTACACGGTTGCTAAACATTCACCCACTGAAAAACTGTCAATGCTGCAGTTCAGTTCTGTTTGAAATTAACTCAACTCATGCCTTTGATGAAACAAATATGAATAATCGATGAAGCGCTAAATATATCTAATCCTGCTAATACACACTGTCTTGGTTGTAAAATCGATTTAAACGGTCATTTCAAATGTGGTTTCAATTTCGCATGTTCCTTCTTTCTTTTTTTTCTTATCACGCTTACTTGAAACCAACCATATACTGTTTGCATTCTACCCATCGATACACCCACAGAAGCCGTTACTGTAGGTAGTGACATGCAGGGGGCCACCAAGAACGAAATAAATGAACAGGTTTGAAAGTTGTCAGTCTGAGAATGTAGGGATATATATCCATTTAATTACATCTACCTTTGCTACTTATCTTATCTGATACGCGTATTTCGTCTTTTTGCGTCGTCTTTGTTGTAGTTTAGGTACTAATTTCAAGAGCCATGTGACCTTGATCTTTGTTTAGTAAATTTGTGTTCTGTTGATTGTTGATTTCTAAGCTTTGTGGATAAATTGTTTTCATTCGGTTTACTAAACTTACGTGATGATTGTTTAGACTGACCTACAACTTTTCATTTTTTTTTTCAATTGAATGGCTCAATCACATTTGGATAACGGAGCTGATACCTGATATATTTATAAAAGTTTAACATTCATGGTCGCTTACTGATGATCATGTTAAGTCATTCGCTTAGATGGAATAAATAATTGGAAACAAACCACCGAAAACCGACAGGAAACTCAATCTTCACTATTGATCAAGAATCCATAACGACCGATTCAAATGTGCAGCGCTCCCATCTGTCAAAACCTACACAGAGACAAATTTGATAGTCAATTATACCAATAGGGTTAGGATGACTTTTTCAGTTGATCCAACTTTTGCCGTAATGGCGGAATAGTCCTTGCTACCACGATCATAGTCAAGAATGCCATGAACGTGGTGAATTCGACCATTTTCATGGTTATTGTAACCATTATATGTGATAGTCATCCTGACCATGATTTAATTGTCGGTGTAACGATAGATTTTTTTCATTCATCAATCATTTTATCTAGATCAAATAAATGTGTCCAGAATTGCTCAGACATGAACCTTCTTATCAAGTTCCCAAGCGTGGCTTAAATAAACGTTCTCAGCGAACACGAAGATAGATGTCAGTATTATGATTTGAACAGAAATATTAAGACATTTTCTATTGTCATTCATGTCGGTTTGTCGGTGAACAAACTCTATTCAGTTTGTCATTTCATGGTGTCAATATTTCATTGATTCTTGAAAATAAATTGCTAATTCTGTTCTGTATGATATTTTCTTCAAACAATCATTGTGGTATCGAGTCGTATATAGCTTGTAGTACACTGTTTGTCCAATAGCCAATTATTTGTCATAGGTAGATAGGCATCTGACAAACATCTATGATATCTGTCAGCTGTTCAGCTGCCTATGCCAAATATTTGGCTATTGGACAAACAGTGTACTATCAGTGATCCTCAGAGTACAGAGATATGCGGAAGGTACATTTTTGAGCCAATCGAGCAGCGAAAAACTGTCGAAATCTAGAGCCAAACGAGCATGTTTACTGTTTTGCTGAAATGTTTCGATTGCTAAGTATTGAAATGGTGTCAAAATAAATGGTTTGTTATATATTAGATCAAAAAAATGAATCATTCGTATTTCTGCTGAACTCGTGGTGTAATGTAGCGTATCCATCAACTACCGTCACGCCAAATCGAATTTTTGAAAACCCCTCTCTTTAGCTGCGTGAGCAGGCGAAGAATAATGGACCTTCCCTAATAACATAATATTTATTATTATCTGTAGCATTCCGATAGTGTTGCTTGCATGTTGCTGGAATGAAAATTTTGTCGGAATTCTTCGTACAAATTCCGGCAATTTTTCATTTGAGTCCAATTCATTTCACTGGTCCCGTGTTGATCGGTATTTTGAAGAGAATTCTGCTCCAGTGTCTAATTCTGGTCTGTTTGTTTTGGGATCATGCAGATCTCCTCATCGTCGTTAAATAATGAATAGTAATTTATCAGAGCAATAAGTAATTACTCAGGTATTCGGAAAGTTACTAGTCGTCTCATACGACAGTTTCCAGCCAACCTGCTTCCAGTCTTGTCTTGATTTTGTAATGTATATATACTGTGATACATTGGTTTATAACAAAAATATTCAAGACGTAGCTTATGTTGACGCAATTCGATTATTTAACACCCTATAAATATGTGATAAACAAATTATGTGTACGTTATAAATGCAAACAATAAAAGCTGACAACGACGAAGTCACGCACAAAGCTGTAACATTTTACTCTGCGGAAGTGTTAGCAGCTTTTGTAAACAAAACGAACACCGTTGCCAAACCGTCGGATTGAATTTCCGCATATCTCTGTACTCTGAGGATCACTATGTACTACAAGCTTATGTAGCGAATTTTTTCCTTCAACTTTGCCGATTTCAAATCGGTGCTGTGAATTCACCAAACAACAGCTTTCGATGCTCTAATTAATCTATTGCAGAAAATCGGATCTCTCGGTAGTACCACAGAGAACAAACATCCAAGCTGGATTGCCCTCCGTGTGTACACACTTAGAATTATATGCCGAGTCTCTGCTTTCTGATACCGAGATCCGCACAGTCGACCTCTCGTTTTCGATCTCGGCTTTATTATGTTAACCGAAAATCTCGGTTTTGGGCCAAACTGAAAACTCATTTAGTTAGCTGGGAATCTCGGCATAAGCAAACTGATATATCGGCTCAAATTCAAAACAAACACAAATGAGGGTTACCGAGATTTCGGTTAAGCTGTGTGAAAATACTCGAAATTTTGGATTAGATTTTTAACGAAATATTGAATATTTCATGCCTATAGGCAATACCCTGCAAAGATGGTGTTTTGCGTCAAATCCGCTGGCTGGCTGGTACGAGAAGGCGTGGAGTACAGCGAGTTGGATGCGTCGGGATGGACCGAAAATGGAGAGAAGCAGCTCGGTGAATCGGCGTTGAATTGTTGACGAGGTATAAGCCGAGGTATAAGCAATGTAATTGATGTAGTGCCAATAAATGTATGTTTTTTTTTAAAACCGCTCCACAAACAACATACGACTTACTGCACTTGTGAATGAATACAATGTGGCGCTTGGTGGTTGACCGATAAAAAGCCGAACCTCGGCATACCACACCGCTAAACCGATATTTCGGCATGATAGGCAGCTGATGTCGGTTGAAGTTTGGTTAACGTTTGATAACGAGAATCGGTTTAATAATGCGGTTACCCGATATTTCAGTTTCAAGTGATGCTGACACTCGGCATCGTTCGATTTTTTGCCAAGTTATCAGTTAAATACAAAAATGCCGAGTGAGTTCAGCTAAATGTTTAACCGAGCCCGTGAATAATTTTTAAGTGTGTTTATTTTTGTAACAGTCATTTTAAAATTTCAGTTCGTTTCCGTTAGTTTTGGTGAATATGTTGATGGCGTCACAGACAATGAAATCTAAAGGCGGGCACTAGATTTCATTGTCTGTCAAGTTTAGTTTGGTAAAACCTAGACTAGGCAGCGTTGTTTTTCCAACGGTTTGCTTTTAAAATTTACACAGTAAATTAGAAAAAAAAAGTTCGCACCGGGATGTTTGTTCTCAGTGGTAGCAACAATCAATATGCAACTAACGATTTGAAGTTGGTTCACTGTTGTAGAACCCCTTGGTCTGAAATACACCTTGAAGTCAGCACCTTGCTGTACATATTTGCGCCTTTGTTTTGATTTGCTGTGTTATTTTGACAGAATATTTGAGAGTGTGTTTGTGTGAGTTCATTATTAGGGGCGCATTATTAAGCTTGGGACCGAGCTTGGGACCGATGTGCTAGTACTGACTGGACCCAAGCAAAAAAATCGTTTTTGTATGGGACCTACTGGTCTTAGAGTTATTCTATGGTTGTACTGGGGCTCTTCCGGTGTCTTGTTGAAATTTCAATCAATTTTCTATATGATATGATTCCAGCGATTGCAATACTTCCGTCCAACAAATGAGTAATAGTAAATGTTCGTTTGTATGCTCGATAGGTGACCAGTTTGACAGTTCGATAAGGTTTGTTTTGGCTTCACACCATCTGTCTATCTTACTATTGTCTCTGCTTATTACTGGCGTTTCTTTCTATCGGCAGAGCAGCGCATCGGTTGCCTTTGAAATTTCAATTGTTATCAACTTCTGGCCATCTTTAAAATTGTATGGAATATGTCGATATTATCATTATCCATGATATTTTGCTCTTTTAATCAGGGATTACTTTGCTCAGA
Source organism: Aedes japonicus (assembly GCA_034211315.2). NCBI lineage: Eukaryota > Metazoa > Arthropoda > Insecta > Diptera > Culicidae > Aedes > Aedes japonicus. The sequence continues at coordinate 10,980 of JASCZW010018346.1, read as the reverse complement.
CAGCATCACAAACCATTTTAAAGAGTGGCATCTACCATGTTGAACATCACTTTTGCGTTACGCATATTCCAAATTTACGTATTCAAAGCAACTTTTCAACAAGAAAAACCGATAAGAATATTCCGCTAAAACGGTGAAACAATGTCCAAAAATTACCTAGGACAGGACATGCCAGCTGCTAATAAATAAATGAAATAAATTTTCTGCCAGAAAAGGCTACTTGTGATTGATCTAATTTGACAAAGATGTTTCATTAGGGCCATTAGGACCGACAAACGTATACAATGATTTTTTTCGCGAATTATACTATCTTGAAGTTTTGTGGTTTGCGATACATGTGAAGTAAATTTATGATGACCATGGATATAAACGCGTGGTAAACCGCTTGTTCGATTAACACCCCCGTCCACACTACAACTTATGATAGCGTGATATAGACTATCTTCGATACCAGCATTCTATGCATCTGAGTTTTCATTGAAAATAATGTGCTTGACATTTTGATATCAAGATATACCGAGATCGAGTGATAGCGGGTTGTAGTGCGAACGGGGTGTAACTCTATTATTTACATATGCGGTACAGTCGGGACAATTTCTTCAATTTAGATCATATTTTGATGTATTTATGGCCTTGTTATACTACAAAATTATCACTTATGCTGTTTTATTTAAAAATTGATAAAGTTTCTTTCCATGAAAACTTCAGCTTTAAAGATTTTATCATATTACTTGAGTGGGTTATTCTACCCCACCAGTGCGTTTTGTACTGTTCTCCCCTAACACGTATTTTTGGATACTCTGGTGATGAACATCATGGTGGTTATCTGTGAGTAATCGTCTCAAAGTAGAAATTCATTTTCTGAACCGCTTGCAAATATCTATTATTCGAAAAATTAAAAAACAACCTCAACCACAGCAGCCGATGAAATACGTAAAAAGCATTCTAGCAAAATCAAAACAAACACAAAAGATGTTCACATGTCTTCTAGTGTCAAGTGCGTCATCTGCGGAACAATACTGGCCTTCGATAGTGCGAATACGGGGAACTTAATTCAACACCTGCAGGATTTCCACCGACATGATTGGAAGCAATCGTACGATAGACAACGGACCAGAAAACATCCCAACCGTTATAAAACGAAAGATATGGATCTGGAAATGGAGTCCCTACCAGTATTGGTGGACAGCGTCGAGCATGAAAACGACCCCGATCACGATCATCAGGATTGCACAGTTCGGGACGTCATCGACCGTGCCGTCGGGTCTACGGAGGTGATCCTCGTGGACAAACTTGTAGGAAACTCAGTACCACAAAGTTTGGAAAATGTAAACGAAGAAGCTCATTCATCTGGGTCCAGTGGAGATTCTATGGAGGAAAAACTCATTAAAGAGTCACCGGGTAAGGGTAAGCGAAAATCCCGCCATAAGAAGTACTACCAGTCCAGGAGGTCGCGACGTTCCGGTCGAGTTATATCATACCGAACGACAGTTGAGAATTGGCGACCTGGTGGAATGCGAATCAATTGTCCCGCTTGCGGCAGGAGTAGGCTGCCGGTTGTACGGTTCCATAGGGAGCACGAAACGACATCTTCTACGTGGTCATCGTTCCTGGTATGCTGTTGGCCACTTTGGTGCTTGCCCTGTTGCTTCCCGAAGCCGAAGCGAGAATATTTGCATTGCTCGGCTTGCGATGCGTTCTTGGCGTTGTACGATCACGAAAGGGGCTGCATACAACCCAATTTCGCTTTGTTTGAAGAAGGGTAGTTGCGTTAAGGTGGATTTAAATATATATTTTTAAAGTGTTTAAGCTTGGTTATACTCGTGTGTTTCCTTTTCTTTCGACTTTGGGGTTTCTTTCAATTCAGGATCCGTAAACTTAATTAGATTGGAACGCTTTCTCCACAGACGAAGTGCTCGATATCGCTCGATCGAGACGACTGACGTCAAAATGTATGCGAACTTGATGAATTAAATATTTTCTTCATCCTACTGAAAAATTTGCGTCTCTAATGAAAGTCGTTGTCGCGAACGGTTCGGTGTTTAAGCTTTGTGTATTGTGTGTGTGTTTAATTCCAACTATCTTTGCTTATCTTGACAGTCGAGTTATTAGTACGAGGCACTGAAGAAGTCTGCACATTGTACACGGTGTTCAATAAGTTCGGATACACTTTCAAAATTTGTTAAAAAAATGAAAACATGTTTTTTATTTTTTGATTTATGTTATTGAAAGCTATGTTTACAAGGAACGTTTACAACATTTCTCTTGGAATGACCCCCTTTGTACTCCTTAACGAGCTTCAAACGTTTCTCGAACGCGTCGCAGGCTGGCACGCACGGACTGCATGGGCATTTCGTCCCAGATTTTGAGAATTACCGTCTTGAAATGATCCAAAGTGCTGACCTTGTATTCGTTCAGCTTCGCCATCATATAGGACCAAACAAAAAAGTCGAGAGGATTCAAGTCCGGGGAGCTGGGAGGCCACAAAGTTTTGTCCAGAAAGTCGGTTAAATTGTCCCGACACCAGGCTTGAACCACATTTGCCGTATGGGCTGGTGCACCGTCCTGCTGGAACACGTAGTGCTCATCGCCGTAGAGGCTTCGGAGACTGGGGGCAACAACCTTTTCCAAAACCTCAGTTTTGTAGTACGCCGCGTTGATTTTGACGTTTTTTTCAATAAACACCAAGGGTAGCTTACCACGTTTGCATACTGCCCCCAAACCATCACCGACGCGGCACTTTGGAACCGAGGGATGTTTATATTGGATTCAGGAATGCTGTCCCTCGATGGCGCCCACACCCGGTCATTTTGCACATCAGTGGCTGCTGCAGCACGAACAGTTTCTCGTCCGAAAAAACAAACTCCTGACCAGCGTGCCGAGAGAGGATCCTCTTAGCTCGATCCAACCGCTTTTTGCTGGTAGCCTCCGAAACGCCATGGACCTTACGTTTTTTGTAAGGCCTGAAACCAAGGTCCTTGGTGAGTATGGTGAGCGGTTCCAATGGAAACGTTGAGATCTGCAGCCGTTTTCCGGATTGAGCGGTTCTTTTGCGCCGAATTCGCTCCCTCACGATCTTGATGACCCGTGGCGTCCTCGCTGAACGCGGCCGACCGGATCTCGCACGGTCATTGGTCGAGGACGTCTCCCGGTATCGCCTGATGGTCGTAGACAAAGTTCCGCTTGACCCCATGCGATTTCAGCAGCCGGAATATATCGCCGGGTCGCTCACCGTTCAAAAAACGCTTAATTACGAAGTCCCGATACTCTTTCATCGCGCGTAACAAACGAACAACAACTAACAGAATGTCAACACCGCGCACATTCGGTAGCGTATGAATGAAGCTAAAGCTGACACCAATACCAATGCAGAATATGTACATGGCGCATACCTACGCAATGATGAAAACTTGTATTCGAACTTATTGAACACCGTGTAGACGAAATACGCGTATCTGTCAAGATAAGCAAAGGTAGTTGAAATTAAATGGAAAATACTAATTTTTCTTCTCATTTCTAGGTACTAGGTATTATCTTTGTTTTTGTTTTGATTTGTTGTGTTATTTTGACTGAAAATTTGAGGGGTCATGTTTGTTTGGGAGTTATGTTTTCACGGTAGATTCATTTAACTTGGGACCGAGCTTGAACCGCTGCCATTTATCGAATGGCATAAACAAATTACCCGTTTAATTTGGAATGCATGCTGCGTGAGCAATCGTAAAAGGTATCTGTTACCAGTCGTGTTTTGATTGAGACTTTAGATTGGGATAATAACTAATTGTAGATAGGAAGAAATATGACTAAAGATTGTACTCGAAAAAAAAAATGCAACAGACAAAAATGGTCACCAAGCATTTATTTTGAGTCGGATATTTTTAAAATTGTCAGGGAATAAATTAACACATATGAGCTATGTTCTTGCAAAGCTGGTTTATTTAACCTCCTTTCCTAGGCTTAATGCCCTCACCTTGGACTTAACGCTACACACTTAGAAATTATGAATTTTTCACAAGCCGTAATTCATCCCTAGTAGCACACTTGTTCCGAAACAATTAAGTTGACTGCTTTGTGACTTAATTAAGTCACAATCAAGTTTCTGCAACTGTGTTTGACCACGGTGTGCTGCTTGGGATGTTTGTAAAAAGTCGGGGAACGTAAAGTTTTTCGTAAAGATTTCGTATACATTATGTATGTATGTATGTATGTATGTATGTATGTAATGTAAAAGATACCACTCATCGTTGCAGGCACAGCGTCTACGAATGATTTGATCAAGTTCGACATCTGCCTGTATTCAATTTAACACTGTCTGAAGGGCCAAAACGGATGGACGGACTCGTAAGCAGAGACACTTACGCGTAATCCGCGGGATAATGAGAATCTCCTTCCAATGCTAGAATCCTACAACCTAATGTCGAACAAGCCATCAAACGTGAGGACTTCCCAATGAGTGGGTAGAAGAGCTCGCCATCAATTCACAAATTCTCCCCATCCAAATCGCTTCAATCCGGTGCTCTGATGGTCCCTTCCCAACCCTTTTTATTTGATGTGTTTGATTGAATTTATTTTCTTATCTCTTTCAACTCATTCATATGTGCTAAAGGATGCTTTCATGTGTTGGTCTCTAGAGAAGGAAATTTACATGCCATTTTGGTAGTGTTGCAATTCCTGTGCAACACTTGCGCCATCTTTCATACACATTTTTATACACTCCTTCTTCAAATCCTTATCGGTTTCGGAGTTTGTCCTTCATAATCACCAAGAATTTTTTGTTTTGGTTGAAGTTCTGTCGTATCATTCCGTCACCGGTTTCAAGATTCTGCCAAACCATATGGAGGCATTCTTCTTCATATATTTGGCGGATGGAGTAATGGTGTCATTCGTTATGTCCGGCTTGCTAAATTTACCAAACCCACAGATCGCCTGCCACATCGAGTACTTCTTGTCGACTTTGTCGACCTTCTTCTTCCGAAGCTTCTCTGGAACATCCAGGCCGGGAATCTGGTTTTCGTCTACGTGGGTGCGTTTCGACTGCACCAGCCACTCGCAGTACAGATTCCTGGCGTGGGATTTGGCGACCGTATTCTGTTTATCGGTTCGATTAGGCACCTTCTTTACCTTGCAGATATGAAGACCTGCACCCCGTTCACACTACAACTTATATTACGTGATATAGACTATCTTGATATCAGCATCTATACATCTAGTTTTCACTGGAAACAATGTCGATTTTGGGCCAAATACTTTTGAAAAATTCATATATGTTAAGCTTTGTCTTAAAAGTAAATTAACTCCTTCAAGCCCAAGGGGCATTTACGACCCCGTAAGGAAAATGGCTGTCAAAAACATCAATTTTTCTATCTGAGAAGTATAAAAAATAAGTTTAGGGCCTAATTTACGACCTACGACATTCTGAATATGACGAAGTTCTGTAAGAAAAAGCAAATGCCTTATTAATAAAAGCGTTGTTTTCGAACACGATGATAATATGCACACGTATAGTTCAATTCTCTTTGATGCTCGTTTAATATGTTTGAACCTTGCTGGAATGTTATAGGTTATTCAAAATGTACTTGAGTTCAGAACTTGTAACAAAAGCTTTTAGAGCTATATAAGGTTAAAAAATATGTATTCAAACATATAAAATGAAGCTTTCTGGATGAGTCAACCATCATTATTTGATAATTTTGTGATATTCTAGGTCATTCACTGTTTTTGAGTTCAGAACTTAAGATACAGTTGTAACAGTAGGTTTTTGGAGTGTGCAAAGAGACATTATGTATTTAACAATTTTCATTGAATAATGTGACAGGTCAACAGACATAATGCGACAACCTTGGAATATTCTAGGTCATCCAAACTGTCCTTAAGTTCAAAACATAACATCTACAGTTATAACAGTTGGTATTTGGCCTATATAAAGGGATCACGTGTATTGTATCACTTGTTCAATGAATCTTTTGGAGTTCAACAGGCATTATATCATAACATTGTGATCCTCTAGGTAATCCAAACTATCCTGGAGCTTAGTACATAAAATTTACGGTAGTTACAGTAGGTTTTGGAGCTATACAAAGTTACGTTACGTATTTGAGTATATTCAGTGAATATTTGAACGTAAAAATTCACAAAAAGATAATCTTGGAATGGCCTAGGTCATCAAAACTGTCCTGGCGTTCAGAGCTTAAGATTTACAGTTGTAACAGTAATTTTTAGGGAATACAAAATCATAATTAAAATAAAATTTAATGAAACTTCTTCAAGGTCAACAAACATTATAAAGCTATATGACATGTTCTAGGTCATCCAAACTATCCTTGAGATCAGAACAGAGGGCCTACAGTTGTAACAAAAATTGTCTGGGCTACGTTCCAATGCACTATGTGTATTGAAACATATTCATTGAATATCTTGGAAGAACAACAAACATTATGAAATACTCTTCGGACGTTCTAGGTAGTCCAAGCTGACCCTCAACACTTCTTCAACTGTAACTGTAGCTTTCTGGAGCAAACAAAGTAACAATATGTCTTTGACCAAATTAAGTGAGACTTCTGGAAGATCAACAGATATAATGACATATCTTTGGATGTTTCAGGTCACCAAAACTGTCTATGAGTCCAGGGGTTGGGATCTGTAGTCGTAACATTAGCTTTATTATCTATGGAAGGCGGCGACGATATGCATTCCAACACATTCAGTGAATCTTTTGTTATCAGGGATCATTAGCTTGAGGTTAAAACTTGAGACATACATTAGTAACCGTAGCCTTCTTGGCTATACAAAACTACGATAACTATTCAAATATAACCAATGAATATTCTAAAACGTCCACAGCCATCATAGGATAACCTTGTTAGTATCAGGTCATTCAAACTGTCCATCAAAACTTAAGGTCTACTATTTTAACAGTAGCTTTATAGGAACTACACAGTAAAGTTATTTTGTTTGGCATAGAATATCACAAGATTATTTTATAATGTCTGTTGGTCTTCCAGGCTATTCATTGAATATGTTTGAATACATATTATAAAATTGTATAGCGGATAGAACTTATAGATCTTAAGTTCTGAAATCAAGGACAGTTTGTATGACCAGGCATATCACAAAAAATATTTATTTCTTGTTACAATCATTTCTATGCTATGCACCAAATCAGTCAGAATAAACTTATATAAATTAGGCCTGAAATGGTTCATTCATAGAATATTACATTGTACAATCTAAATGGCTTACATTTAGTTGCGTAGTTCTACGTCATCATTTCGAACAATCCAATGGGGCTGTACTATGTAGTTTTTTAGAGCACAATCTTTACCATCGACATTGGAATATCTTTGTTTGCTACTCATGTAGAAACCAGCGTGTTTCAACTGCAGTAATTCCCTTTCTTCTATCTGTTTTAACGTAGGACTGCGTTTCTCTTTCCTATTCCGGGTGTCATTTAAATATTGAAAAAATTAGAGCGTTACGCTTAAGTGAAAGGTTTTTGAACGCTCATAACTTTCGTTCAACTGAACATAATGACGGCATTCATACACCATTTAATCAGAAAATTTTCCATTGAAATAAAAATTAAGTGCTATAAGTATAAGTAGTTCAAATGCTTACATTAAAATGACCTACTTTTGCTCCCATACAAATCTTTACATGAACAGGTTTAAAATAGGGTTTTCCCTATCCGGGTCCTCAAAAACAGGTAACAAATGGTTCAAGTTATCTTCTTCTTTTTATTTCATTTAGTTCCATGATGCATACAGAACTAGCCGCACCCCTCAGCTGTAAAATTATTTTGCTTGGTTGCCGGTGTCTGATTTTGTAACTGAGGCTCGTCCCCTCTTTAGAATTTTGCTTCATACTGTAATTTCGTGCCTCTCTTCATTCCGGGCTATGCTATCAACGTTAGTATATAGCAAGCGATTCGAACCGAAATGATTTCACGTTTCAAAACGAGCTCTCAACTGGTGGTTTGGACAGGGCTTTGTCCACCCGCCACAATCCGCCTAGTTGTTACCGGTTTTCGTCTACCCAATGCAATGATAAAATTCCGGGCCACTGAAAACTGGCCATTCGACCCTTATGAAATCATTTCGGTTCGTCTCACGTACTATATACTAGCGTAGGCCCACTATTCAGGACATGCTGTGAGGATTGCGAAAGTGAAAAATTCATAAAAAAGGACGAGTCCAAAGCAAAACTTTAAATCTATTTTATTAACATTTTAACCAACCATATGTGTAATGATACGTATAAATTAGATGATACCATTATAACTATAAACCAACGCCGTCCTTCGTGAACCTTGCGGTTATATCCCTGATATAACCTTGGATTTGGATTGGATTTGATTTGAATTAGATTTGGATTTGGATTGGATTGGATTGATTTGGATTGGATTTGGATTGGGTTTGGATTGGATTTGGATTGATTTGGATTGGATTTGGATTGATTTGGATTGATTTGGATTGGTTGGATTGGATTTGGATTGGATTTGGATTGGATTTGGATTGGTTTGGATTGGAATTGGATTGAATTTGGATTAGATTTGGATTGGATTTGGATTGGATTGGATTGGATTTGGATTGGTTGGATTGATTTGGATTGGATTGGATTGAGTTGGATTGGTTGGATTGGATTTGGATTGATTTGGATTGGATTTGGATTGGATTTGATTGGTTGGATTGGTTGGATTGGATTTGATTGATTTGGATTGGATTTGATTGATTTGGATTGGTTGGATTGATTTGATTGGATTTGATTGGATTTGGATTGGATTTGGATTGGATTTGGATTGATTGGATTGGATTTGGATTGGATTTGGATTGGATTTGGATTGATTTGGATTGGATTTGGATTGGTTGGATTGGTCGGATTGGATTTGGATTGGATTTGGATTGACTTGGATTGATTGGATTGGATTTGGATTGATTTGATTGATTTGGATTGATTGGTTAGATCTGGATTGGCTGGATTGGATTTGGATTGGATTTGATTGATTTGATTGGATTTGGATTGGATTTGATTGGATTTGGATTGATTTGGATTGGATTTGGATTGATTTGGATTGATTTGGATTGGATTTGGATTGATTGGATTGATTGGATTAGATTTGGATTGGATTTGGATTGGATTTGGATTAGATTTGGATTGATTTGGATTGATTGGATTGGACTTGGATTGATCGGATTGGATTTAGATCGACTGGATTGGATCGACTGATTGGATTCGGATTGATTTGGATTGATTTGGATTGGATTTGATTGGATTTGGATTGATTTGATTGGATTTGGATTGATTGGATGACTGGATTTGGATTGGATTTGATTGGATTTGGATTGGATTTGGATTGATTTGGATTGATTTGGATTGGATTTCGATTGGATTGGATTGGATTTGGATTGATTTGATTGGATTTGGATTGATTTCGATTGATTTCGATTGGATTTGGATTGGATTTGGATTGATTTGATTGGATTGGATTGATTTGGATTGGAATTGGATTGAATTTGATTAGATTTGATTGGATTTGGATTGATTTGGATTGATTTGATTGATTAGTTGGATTGGATTGATTGGATTTGATTGGATTTGGATTGATTGGATTGGATTTGGATTGGTTGGATTGGATTTGGATTGATTTGGATTGGATTTGGATTGGATTTGGATTGGTTGGATTGATTTGGATTGGTTGGATTGGATTTGGATTGGATTCGACGATTAGATTTGGATTGGATTTGGATTGATGTTGGATTGGATTTGATTGGATTTGGATTGATTTGGATTGATTTGGATTGATTTGATTGGATTTGGATTGATTGGATTGATTTGGATTGGATTTGATCGATTTGGATTGGATTTGATTGATTTGGATTGATTTGGATTGATTTGGATTGGATTTGATCGATTTGATTGACTTGGATTGGATTTGGATTGATTGGATTGGATTTGGATCGATTGGATTGATTTGATTGATTTGGATCGATCGGATTGGTTTGATTGGATTTGGATTGGATTTGGATTGGATTTGACTTGGATTTGGATTGGATTTGGATTGATTTGATTGGATTTGGATTGATTGCGGATTGATTTGGATTGGGACTTGGATTTGATTTGATTGGATTTGGATTGGATTTGGATTGATTGGATCTGGATTGGATTTGGATTGATTTGATTGGATTTGGATTGGATTCTGGATTGATTGGATTGATTTGGATTGGATTTGGATTGATTTGGATTGATTTGATTGATTTGGATTGGATTTGGATTGATTTCGATTGGTTTCGATTGATTTGGATTGATTCGGATTGGATTTGGATTGGATTTGGATTGGATTTCGATTGATTTGATTGGATTTGGATTGGATTTGGATTGGATTTGATTGATTTGATTGGATTGGATTTAGAATTGATTTGATTGATTTGGATTGGATTTGGATTGGATTGGATTGATTTGGATTGATTTGGATTGGATTTGGATTGGATTTGGATTGGATTTGGATTGGATTTGGATTGATTTGGATTGGATTTGGATTGGATTTGGATTGATTTGATTGGATTTGGATTGATTTGGATTGGATCTGGATTGGATTTGACCGATTGGATTGGATTTGGATTGGTCGGATTGGTCGGATTGAGTTTGGATTGGATTTGGATTGGATTTGGCCTGGTTCGATTGGATTGGATTGGTCTGGATTGGATTTGGATTGGACTTTGCCGATTGGATCACCCACTGGATTTGGATCGGATTCGCATCGGATTTGGATTGGTTGGAATGGTTTGGATTGGATTTGTCGATTGGATTTGGATCGGATTGATCGATTGGATTTGGATTGGATTTGGATTGGATTTGGATTGGTCGGATTGGATTTGGATTGGATTTGGATTGGATTCGGATCGGTTTGGATTTGAATTGGTTTTGGATTTGAATTTGGATTATGATTTGGATTGGATTTGAATAAGATTTGTATTGGATACAGTCGGT